>JARHVA010001622.1:42500-222500 GCA_037957365.1 Torreya grandis
AAAGGAACCCTCTATTGAACCCTAGTAATTAGAGTAAAATCATTGGACCAAAAGTCTTTTCTTCCCTATCTTAGAAGTTAGAAAGCATAGAAAACCAAAGAGGGATAGGGGTTGCACAAATAGGATATAAGGCCATAAAATAAGGAGTATTTAATGAATTCAATGGATAAAAAAGTTTTTTTTTCATACACAACATTTAGTTTGCATAAATAAATAAGAGAATAGAAAACTACACTAGTGAGACCCATTCTTGAGCCTAAAACACATTTTGATTGGTTATTTAGTTTTAAAAGAGATCATAGGTATAAAAATATGAGTATTTATATATGGATCCCCCTAACCAAAATATATGGGAGTTTATTATAATAAGATAATAATGTATGTAAAATAGTTTTGTTAATTAAACTCAAGTTTTTAGGGAGCCTGAGAGGTAATAATAGTTATATATGTTTATAATTTTAAGATGAAATTTTGGATGTAACTTTAGAAGAGCCTAAAAATCCCTAAATTAGATGTAAAAATTGTACTGGTTAGTTTATATTTATAATAGGTGTGTGTATATGTCTTGTTGCACTTTGAATTAGTAACAATAGAGATATGTATGCATGAGCAAACCATCTACCAAAATTATGATTGTTGTATTTAGATAAATATGATATTGTTTTACTTTATTTGGTCTTCAAGTGATTTCTCATAGTTTTTATTTCACTGTAAATTATCCTAATGTGTTGTAGCTGGTGATGCATATCATATTTTCCTTGTGTGAGCTTTTTATCACCTTTTTGAGTTTAGTTAAGCATATTCTAATGTATTTCATATTATATTTGGTCTACTATCAAATTTTCATTAATTTTTTAAGTGTGGATTTGTATTAGTGTGCTTGGGAAAACCTTTGTTCACTTAGAAATATACCCAAGTTTGTACTAGTGTGGTATCAAAGTAGAGTTTTATATTTTGGGAGGAGATAAAGAGTGTATGATAATTGTAAAAGGACAATTAAGGTATTTATAATATATGAGAAGACTTATAAAATTATTTTGAGATTGAAAGTGAGTGGGAAGAGAGAGAGAGGAGTGAAAAGGTCTTGACCTTAGGTTGGTAGGAGTCCAACTAGGTTGTGTGAGTAATTTCATGCATATGAATGTCACCAAGGAGAGTTATAATAGTATGAAGGGAGTATAAAGACAAGTACAAAATGTATCTAAGGATAATTTTATAATAAATTTTAGTGATAGAGGTTGCAAGGAAATTATATGAAATAATTGAAGCTATGAGAGTTATAAAGTAAGAATGGAAGCCCTTAAAGAAGACAAAATAAGAGACCATACACATGAAAGAGATGGAATTTTCATTAGAGAATAATATAGATATAAAATGAATGAGAAATAAAATTATCATGATTTATAATATATGGTCGAATTAGAAATAAGATTGATCAAGGCTATCTCTAAGATTGAAATAGGGACACATATGGAGGTGCCATGCTTCTCAAAGACTTTAGACCCTAAATATTTTATTGACTTATTTATAGAGATGGAAGAATCCAAGGATATTTAAGGTGTCACAAACCATGCTAAAAATACATGAAACACTTTTATCAAAGAATGTGAAATTTGACCAAAGGCAAAAATTGAAATAAAAAATCACTAGATGGGATAGGATAGTGACAATAATGAAGGCCAAGTTTTTACTAGCTATTTATTAGCTTGAATTGTTAAAGATAATTTGGAACTCAAGGTAGAGAAATTTGAGTGTAAAGAGTTACACCAAAGGATTTCAAATGATATCCATCAATTTTGGTCACTGTGAATTAGATCACAACAAGGTTTCTAGGTATATCAATGACCTAAGGATGAATGTCTAAAATGAATTAAATATGATAATATTTGGAATAATTGAGGAAATATTTCATTATACACTAAATACTAAGGAATTTTTTTCAAGAAGGAAATAAATATCTAGTAGAGTCAGAGTAGGTTCACTAGAAAGAGAGGAGAAATGAATGCAACTAAAGTAAAACATAGTAATGATAAATAGACTAGTACTTCTCATAGTCATAAAAATAACCATGAAGTAAAAGTAAAAATGTAACAAAGAATAGGAAGTTATGTATTTAAAATAGATATAGGAAGAATATTCTATGGAACATGATATAGGCATGTAAAATTTAGACACTGGTCTTCTGAATGCCCATAAACAATGGGAGGAGGACCAAAGAGAGTTGAGGCTAAGTACATGTATGTCCCATGGTGATGAAGATTCTATAGCATCTACAAATCAAAGAGATGAACCTAATCAAGGGGAGGAAATCATGATGAAGATTAACTGATTAAATCCTATAAAGAAGATAAATGATCCCATTCAAAGGAATAACTTATTTAGGGCTGTCTATAAGGTAAGAGGTAAGTGTTGTAAGATTATAATAGATAGTGAAAATACTAATAGTCTAGTTTTAGGTAAAATGGTTGAGAAACTAGGATTGAAGAGGGTGGCTCATTCAAATTCTTCTAAAGTTTCTTGGCTAAAGAAAGACCATCAAATCTTGGTGGATGAATAATGTCTAATGATCTTTCAGATAGGTACTTACAAAGATGAGATATGGTGTAGCATTACGCCCATAAATATGTTCCATCTTATTTTAGGGAGACCTTCAAAATTTGATATAATATATATCCATGATGATAAGTCAATCACTTATGCCTTAGAGAATAGTGGTAGAAAGCATATCTTCATTCCATTAAATACCAAATATGACGAGGTGGAGAATAGTTCAATAAATTTTCTAGTGATGGAGAAAAAATTAAGGGAAACTAAACAATAAAATATGTGTTTTTGTGATTCCAAAGGTATTTTATGTTGGGATAGTGAGCGAGAACAGTGGGATACCTTTATAGGTAAAGAATTTTCTAGAGGAATTTGATGAAATTATGTCATAAGAGATATCAAAAGGATTTCCATTAATGAGGAGAATAAGTCACCATATGGATTTGACTCCTATATTAGGCTTACCCAACAAGACTACCTATAAAATGACCCATACATAGAATGAGGAAGTCAACAAACTAGTGTATGAGATATTAGAAAGTGGATTGATTAGAGATAGTATTAAGCCTTGTGAAATACCTATTTTACTATCACCAAAGGATGATGGTTGGTGTATAATTACACAAGTTTAGGGGAAATTAACAAGATATCCATCAAATATAGGTTTTCAATAACTAAAATGAATGATTACATGGATTGCCTAGGAAGAGACAATTACTTCAACAAGATTGATTTGAGAAGAGGGTATCATAAAATTTAGATAAGAGAGGGAGATGAATGGAACATAGAATTAAATACCAAATAAGGGTTGTATGAGTGGTTATTAATTCCATTTAGGGTAATAAATTCTCTTACCATGTTTTTTAGGTTAATGAATGAGGTGTTGAAACCATTATTTGTCATGTTAATAATTGTTTATCTTGATGGTATCATGATTTTTATAAAAAATAAAGAGGAACACTTCTTGCACATTAGAAAATTCCTATAAAGGATTAAAGAGGAGAAATTTATTATCAACATAAATAATTTTATATTTATGAAGGATGAATTGGTATATTTAGGGTTTGATATCTAATAAATTATGACAAATGGATCCAAAAAAGGCAAAGGTATCTATGTAATGGCCTACACCCAAGAGCATGTTTGAATCTAGAATTTTTCATGGATTAGAAATAACTTACCGTAATTTTATTATAAATTTTAGTGGGATATCTACACCAATCATCAAAATCATGAGAGGATACAAAATAATTTAAATGGATATTAGTAAAAAAACATCATCTTTGAAAAATTGAAGAAGAAAGTCACTGAAGAGCCAATGTTGGCACTAAAAATACTTTGCCAAAGTATTTTAGGTAGATAGTGATGTAATCAAAAGAGACATTAAAATATTTCTTAGTTAATAAGGTAGACCCATATAATATTTCACTTATAAACTTAATGATGCTAAGAATAAATATTTGTTTATGATCACGAGTTTTATTTGATTGTGAATGAATGAAAAAGGTGGATACATTATTCACATCCATAATAGTGTGTGTTATATATTAATCAGCATAAAGTTTCAAATTTTGTTGAATACATTAAGGACTTAAATAGATGAATGATTGAAATTTATGCTCTATATCCCCTAATGTGATTTATGAAACTTTTATACAAATCACTATTAAGCATATCTAGAATAATAGATGTCATTCTTTCTTCTTTAACAATATTATTGCTTAGATAGTTGTTATTCACTTAATTTAATTTTATTTCTTGCTTCGGTTATTTTATATGAAACATGATATGCATTCAATGCTTCTTACCAATAAGGAGCTAGCCAAGTAGATGAAGAACATCAAAATTAAAATAAACCACCTTATATTAAATGATGAAGACCTTTAATATATATATATATATATATATATATATATATATATATATATATATATATATATATATATATATATATATCAGTGGTTATATGGCAACCTTCAAGTTAAAGGTTCAGTGATTTGGTTTTTTGTGGATAGATACTATATTATTGTATGTGTATTCAATTTATTTTGATTATTCTCACCCTTTAGGGCTGATTGTATGTTGATACTATAAATTTTTTAATCATTATTCAATATTAGAAAAAAGGAAGGGCTTGTCATATAGGAAATAAACTATTGTCAAAGCTTAGTAGGTAGAGATAAATCATTAGACAAAAAGTCATTTTTTCCTATTTTAACACTTAAAACCCACAAAAACCCAAAGAAGAACAAGGGAGGTTACTCAAAGAGGATATAAGGCCATGAAACTAGGATGAATACACACATTTAAGGGGTTTATTTGTTGTGTATAAATATAAAATACCCATTAAGCCTAGATAAAGTAGATAAATGTGCTTTTCGATCAAATTAACACAAATAAGAACTTGTTAAATTGATAATCTTATTCAACAATACAATTTACATATATATATGGATTTTCATCTCATAAAAGTAAGGATATAGGGATCATCTAAATATATATAATCACTATTATAAAACCTATATAATGATGAGTTGTTTTGATAACTCACACTTTCAAACAATCATGCCTTATTATATAATGCATTGAAATATGAAATATCCAACATTCTCCCTAGTTTGGAAATAGGGGAAGGAAACATAATCAATAACTATAGGGTGTCACTATGGTTCATTTCACATAAACTTGACACACATGCATGTCGCATAATAATTTGCATGCATAGTTGTCACATTAGATATTTCAATCATTTTATTTATATATGGGAACATTAACCACCATATGGGAACTCATTAATTGATCCTTGATGGGTACTAACCAAAAAACCTTGTCAAGAACATGATTTATATAGAACAATCTTTCACTTTTATCATAACAATATGGGATTACATCAATATTTATTACAATATTTTAATTACACACATCATAAAATAAACTAAAAATTAAATTGAGGATTGGGTCCTGGGTAAGTGCACAAAGTTGGGAGACAAAAGGGGGCCTATCCATGGACAAGATTTTTTGAAAAATTTAGAAATTTTAAATTTTATAGATAATTTGAGGTGGTTACACTCAAAATTTGAAGATGGTATAAGAACATGAATTGTAACATTTTTATTCTAGTTTCTAAAACATCATTAAAAAAAAATGATTAAGTATAACTAGGTCAAACATCTAAATTTTGAAGAGGAAATCTTATTTTTTAAAATAAAATAGAGTTTATAGATGGAAATTTGGCCCACTTTAGTCATATAAAATGAATTTTTTTGTAAATTTAGCATGGATAAAGACACCCAATCTTTAGGTCCCTCTTGTTTGCTCTCATAACCCTCTTAGGCTTATTTTCATTGATTCCCAGTCATTCATGGGCTTGTAGACTTAACCCAAACTAAGCTATGACCCTCACTTTATGAATAATCCATCCCCCTAGGTATCATATACTTAGGATAATATCACCGAATTTGGACTATAGTGCTAGACCCTAGGGTGTCCCCTTTTTAGTGCTCCTGTCTAATCACATTTTGAGCCTAGGTTATCATTTTTACACAATTCCTCTTGTTCATTATGTTGGCCTAGTTTGGTTTCATCTAACCCATGACTAATAGTTCCCTATAAAATCTAATTCAAATATTATTTGGAAAGGGTTTGAAAATATCATTAAATCAAGCAAGAATACAATCAAGACCACGCAAACAATCTTCCCTATTCTCTGCATATAGCTAGCCTATACACTTTTAAACTAATTCAATCTTCAGACTAGTCCCTATCCATCTCAAGCATACCTAGTTTTATCATTTATTGCATGCCATTTAATATTACATCAAGCACTATTAAATGGAGAACTAAATATGGATTGACCCCTCCTCAAAGTATTAGTATATAGGTAGTGTGCCTAGACATGGGGTGTGAAGCACGTCTAGTGCATCATACACACACTAACCCCTTTTCCCCATTTACTAAAATTTATTTAAATTTTATAAAAGATAAAAGCACATGAATAATTAGATTTAAAGGGATATTTTTTGATAGTGAAGACCTAGAAATTGGTACACATGCTCACACTAAATAGGCAAACAAGACCTAGAAAGCTTAGAATGTGAGGACAATAGTACCAAGGAAGGACTACAACATAAAAGTATAGGGTGTCTAGTTATGGTGATCCTATCCAATGAAGAAACAAAGTTTAGGAATCTTTTTATGATAGTGTCCCAATCTTGCATGCAAATTTATAGATTGTCTCAGTCAGAATAGTCCAGAATAAGCTAAGTTTAATTTTCTCTCTCTCATTGCTATTTTTAGAAAAGATCTAATTGCAATTCAATTTCATAAATCAGTGGATTTAATTAGGAATATTATTTGTAGATTTATCATACTCTAAATTGTTTATTAAATAAGAACAAAACTCCATTATTACCAAAACTAACAAATCATTTGGTGAACCTAAATTACTTTGAATTTCACATTAAAACCCTAGAAACCCTAGGGAAAATTCATAGCTATTTTTTTCCTTTAATTTTGGAATTTTTTATTCAATATTAAAATAAAAAATTCCTCTCAAATTTTCAAATCTTGTAGAATATTTTAAAATAAATTTATTTCAAACCCTAGTTGCATACACTAGGTCCCAGTAATTTTCCAGCATTAATCCAATAATTTCTTAATTTGTTGCTTGCACATTTACATCAAAAATTCATCTCAAATTTTAAAATTTTGTATTGAATTTTAAAAATAAATTTATTTTAAACCCTAGTTGCTTCAACTAGCTTCCATTAATTTTCCAATCATTTTCTAAATTTTTAGTTACATATTAAAATAAGAAATTTAATAACAATTTAAAAAATTCATAGTACTTTGAAAAAATATTTTTGAAAAATCCCTAGTAGCATGTACTAGCCCTTATTTTTAATCTTGAGGTATCACCTTACATGTTTGGGAGCTCCATATCCTTTCTATTCATATTACAGTTCCTTGTTTAGATTATATCAGTTTAATATTTTCTAGTATTATCCAAATTATTTTCTTTATGCCAGCTAAGTTCCTTATATCTCTTCCTTCAATATTAAATGCAAGACTTACTGGCAATCCATAAAGAATTAACCTAGATTCATTCAACTTGACCATATATTATGGATAAATAACTAACTCAGACTCCAACTATAGATTTTACACATCTTGATTACACTAATTTTAATGAGAATGATTCAAACAAAGAGAAACATTAAAATACCAATGATGATGTACACATCGATGCTCATGCTCCACCACATTGGAATACTAATCCACTTCCACCCATTGTTAATAATAAAGTTGTGGTCAACAAATATTTCACCCTCCAAAGTTTTAGGGAAAGACTCAGGGAACAACCTCAAGATCATAATCTTATATTACAATCTCTCATGGAAATAAAAAAGGCTAAAAAAGTTGAGTTTTCCATTCCTATAGAGAAACCAATTGTAAATGACACTATGGGGGAAACTATGTCTCAACAACCCCCTATAACAACCCAGCCTACCTCTATGCCACTAGTTATAATTAGTACATCCCTATCTCCTGATGTGGTAGCCCTTGTGCAAGAGATAAGATATCTTCAATCCAAGGTGCTACTAGACCTATGTAGGCTTTGGATTCTTTTTATTTAATGCATACACCATTGGCACATCACATATCCTCTACACCCTTACCACAAGGTTTTATTCAACCTAAGCTTACTCTATATGATGGAAAGAGTGATTTAGAGACACATTTGAGAGCTTTTCACATAGCATGCTTGGATTATGTACCAAATGACTAGCTACTTACCAAGATATTTCCATAGATTCTAAAGGATTATGCTTTACAATGGTTCTATAGTCTATCAAATCAGTCATTCAATGCATTCAATCCTTTAGCAGACATGTTCCTAGCATACTTGAGTATCAACATTGGTGATAAGGATTCATATGCTCAAATTGCTTAGTAGAAACAATGACTGAATGAGCATCTCACAAACTATGTTCTTCAGTATAAGACCATCTTAGCTAAGATGATTAGCCCCATAAAAGATCAGGAGTTACAAGACATTTTCAAACAAAGTCTTCTACCAACACTTCATGAATCAATAATGTTCAAAATATTCTCTTCTTTTAATGAATTGTGTCACACATTAAAAGAAAAATAAGTCAAATTAATTCAATGGGCAAACTAAAGTACACTATTACATCAAACACAACTAATAAGAGTAAAAACAAAGTCCCATATAAATTCAAGTTCAATGATACTAAAGGTCAGCATCAACCTATAGTTAATGTGGCTTTAGAGCCTCATGAGTGAATAGTTTTGTCAGGACCCCCTCGATGTACTATTTCACATTTCCCAATTCTTCCAGCTAGGGGTTTATAATAGCTTTTAGATAGTAATATCCTATCTCTCCTTCCTATTTAGTAAGTTGATCCAACAAAGCCTCTTACAAAGGGATATGATCATTAGGCATTTTTTAATTATCATAGGGCACTAGGCTATATGACAAATAGATTCATCAATTTAAAGTATAAGATATAGGACCTAATAGATTCAAAATCTATTAATCTTAGCACTTTGATTGAGCCTCCAATAGTAAATAAAATGTAAGATAAAGCATTGAAAATCTTCGTAGATCCATTACACTACATTCAAAATAGAATATATGGGACACATTAGGTGTTCATTATATATATCATGTACATCCACCACTAGATACATACAGGACACCTTCAGTTAAGTTGCATCATTTGAGCAACATGATAGATGTATATAATTATAGAGTTCTAGCTAGTCCTTTTATCCCCTTCTTAGAGTAAGATATCATCAAGGATGATTCAAATTATCATACACTCTTTATCAGATCTCACATTCAAAATCAACCTATTCATAGTGTGCTTATTGGCAATGGTCTAGTATTAACATATGGACCTTGACACTACTACAAGATTTGGGTTATTTAAATTAGGATATCAATCTGATAGACATAGTCATCAATGGTTTTAGTGGGAATATATAGTGTTCATTGGGTGAGAGTGACTCCACTATAAATTGGTCTTACACATATGGCCATACCATTCACTATAGTTCCCAATGTAGGACTTTTTGATATGTTACTTAGTTGACCATGGATTCAAAAAATAAGAGCACTACATTTTATAGTTCACATATGTATGAAATTGATTCATGTTAATTAGGTTGTTATAGTTATTGAAGTTATATATGATTTACCACTCCCCACTTTAGAACCATCTACCGATTTGTAGCCACCAATTTTAGTTTTACCACCAATTTCAACTTCTCTTCCAATTTTATTACTTATTCCACTTTATATTCAGACACAATTGAGGCATCCATCAGTGGTATAGAGGGTTCATACACGTCCATAGCTTCAAGATTCTAGATAGTTTTTAGCTATAATATTCACACACAAAGTAGTTTCATTGAGATCTCATATATCTACACATAGAACACATTTTCACATAGCTTATCCTTATTCTATATGGGTCCCTAAGAATCCTAAAAGTGCATCCACTTCTTAGAGTTATAGAGGGACCCCATAGTCTATTTCTAATTCAGAGATTTCAAAATATTTACAACATATACAGGTTTTAGAGCCATAGTCTGAACATTTTCATCATGCTTCATAATCATGCATGATTCCACTCATTAATATAGGACACCATGATAGGGAGTCTCATATGAGACTCATCATTTAGTATCATTCCACCTCAGCTTTGTTTGTACATAATCTCTCTTCAACATTGCTTGTACATAATTTTTCATAATTACTTGTATATAGTTTCTTTTCAATTACTTGTATAAAGTTTTTTATGATTAATTATACATAGCTCAAATTTAAAAATACAAAAACAATATAACATTTAAAAAATCTAAAAACATTTAAAAATGTCAAAACATCAAAAACATTTTGATTATATGCATCATCCATATTTTACATTGCTAATATCATGCTAGGAAATACATCTACTATTTCATGATATTATATGTCAATTTATCTACAATACCATGTTTCACTTGATCTTGTTTGAGTGTGTGCAGTGATATACAAATCTTTGATTTCTTCACTCTACCCATTGAGTGGGAAACCTACATCTACATTTGATACACACTTTGATATACATACCCACTAGGGGCATCTTCTACATGACTACACCATCTAGGTTATGTCATTTATACACTACACACTCCAAGTTATCATGTTGATATACATTACTTACTAGATTACACATATTACTATATCATCATTTCACTAGTATCTAGCACTTGTGTATTTCTTAGCATATACCTAGTCTTGTACTAAACTTATCTTGCATGCTTTCGCTCTTGCTTTGGTTAGTTAGATGTGATTATATATTTCTAGTTATTACATGATTTCTCTTCTTTCTTAGTGTAGCTTTTTGGCTTGCATTTCCAATTCTTTCTTGTCTCCTATATGTGCCTTAGGAAATTTTCCAATGTCTTCTTCTATTCATTTATGTGCCTTAGGACATTGTATAATGTCATTTGCCTTTACTTCTCTATGTTATTGTGGATTCCATGTGAAATTTATTGTTCTAATTGTATGTGTATGTGGCATTTGAACATGCCTTGTATGCTTATTTTTTAGTTTGAGTGACATGTGCCCATGTCCTTTATTTACTTAGCCCCTTGGCCACTATTGTATGCATCTTGCTTCTTGCTTTGAGTACCTATTTTATTTATTGAATCTTTGATTGTTTGTAATGCCATGATCTATATCATGAATTTTTCCTATTTTCTTGGATGCTATGATAGACATCATGCTCCATCCCTCCAAATAAAAACTAACACTTTCATTTCTAGTTTAGTACATTGCACATGCTCTTACATTGTTACATCTATCTATGCATACCCTTGTTGATCTAAAAATCTCTCAAATCAAACCATGTTATATCTTGAGATATCTTCTTGATTATCATTACTATATAATGTATATTTATACTTAACACACTTATAGGACTTCTTATTCTAAGGGTAGTCATTATAATGTACCTATTCCTACCCTTAGAAGAGGAGGAAAAAAATAAGGGTTTTGATAAAAATATCTTATTGATAAAAGAATCCAATTTTAAAACAATGAGAACAATAATTAGTTATCAAAACAATTAGAACAAACCAAGAATACAACCAAGATTCTAGAATAGTGATTAGTTTTAGCCTAGGACAACACATCGAGGCTGAACTACAGTGTCAGACACCAGAGTGTTTTTTTTTCCACTCTTGTAAAAATTTTAAAAAAATAGGGTTTTTAGAAGTAGTCAAAAAGGTAGGTTCAGCTACAGTTTTGCATAATAAGACCAATTTAGATTATCAATTTTTAGTATAATTTTCGTAAAGAATATAGACATAGGGGTCACCATGTATGGCATAATTGGTCCTCACTTCCAATTTTTGATATGAAAGTTGGTATAACTTCTATATTATAATCCATGTTTTAGACACCAATCATTGGGTTAGATTGGACAACACTTTTGCTTCTTTTCTCTTAGTTTTTAGCATTACCTAGTCATTCTCAATAGTTGCATGCCTATTCCATCTCCAGGTGGTTGGAATCATTTTGGAGTAGATTTCATATAAGCTTAACTTAAAAATTTAAAATTAACCAAGTTACCAAGTGGATTCCATATAATCCAAATTTTAAGTTTTGGAGTGGCTTTCATACAATCCTAATCTCCATATTTTTTGAGTTAGCCAACATTGGCCTAGTTTCCAACACATATTTGGCTATCCATGCCACATTGTTAGATTTATAGAACATTTATGGGCTTCATGAGCCATATCATATGACATACCAATATCAATTTATAGCTTTACTTCATGTGGAAATGATGGAGATAAAGGGCCAACCTTTGCATTCTTGAGCCACCTATTCAGGGGGATTGGATACATAGTCTAGACATGGATTATCACATGCATGATCATCTAGCTTCACTTAGTAGGTGATGATGGAGCCAAAAGGATATCCTTTTCATTATTGATCCACATTTTTTAGGAATTGAGCACTCAGCTTTGTTTGTAATATAATTGTTGGTACAACATCATCCAACATATCTAGCATTACTTAGCCTTACTCAGTATCACAACAAGTTTTGTATTGGTTCATGTACTTGATAGTGTGTATTCATTACTTTCTATTCCTCTCTCTTACTAATATTTTTAAATTCTTATTTTATATTTCATATAATAATAATTGATATACTCTCTATTTTCCTTTCATAGATTCATACTTACACAATGTGCTCTCTATACACTATCCAACAATACTCAACATCACACAAACTTCATGGGATTCAACTTTATAGGTAAGTTTAGGTACACTTTATATTTTACCTTATCCTATTATTTCATTTTTCTACATCACTAGAATAAAGGGGGGGAATGTAGTCATATAAAATGCAAAAATTGGTAGCTTGAGCATGGCTAAAGACACCTAATCCTTAGGTACCTCTTGCTTGCTCTCATGACCCTCTTAGGCTTTTTTTCATTGATTCCTAGTCATCTATATCCTTCCATACTTAACCCCAACTAAGTGAGGACCCTATCTTCATTACTAATCCATCCCCTAGGTCTCATTTTCTTATGAAAATCACATTTTGAGCCTAGGTTATTATTTTTTCCTGATTCCTCTTATTCATTATGTCAGCCTAGTCTGATTTCATCTAACCCATGACATATAGATCCATATAAAATTCCATTGAAAGATCATTTGGAAAGGCTTGGAAATTATCCTTCAATAAATCAAGAATACAAGAAAGACCACTCAAGTAATCTTCCCTATTCTCTACATAAAGCCATCATATACACTTTCAGGTTGATTCAAGTCTTTAGAATAGTCCCTAGCCATCTCAAGCATACAAAGTTTTAGAATTTATTACACATAATTCACTATTTCACCAAGCACTCTTAAAGGGAGAACTACATATGGCTTGTTGGTATGTAGGAAGCATGCCCACACATAAGGTGTGAAGCATGTCTAGTGCATCTTATACACACTAACCCCTTTCCCCATTTTCCAAAGTTTCTTTAAATTTCATAAAAAATATAACTACATAAATAATAATCTCTATAAGGATCTATATTAATAGTGAGGACCTAAATATTGGTATACAGGCTCACACTACGTAGGCAAACAAAACCCATAAAGCTTATACCATGAGGATAATCTCTCCAAGGAAGGGCTATAACACCAGAGTCCAGGGTGTCTAATTATGGCATTCCTATCTAATAAAGAAAAAAAGTTTAGGAATCTATTTGTGATAATGTCCCAGTCCTAGATTTAAATTTATAGACCCTCTCTTAGTCAAAATAGTCTAGAATAAGTTAAATTTAATTTTCTCTCTCTCACTAAATTTTTTTGAAAATGTCTAATTGGAATAATGAATTAGATAATGTTAGAAGTTCAAACACAAAGTATAACATTTTTTATTTGTTGATGATGAGTCTATGCATGATAATTTACCCCAAAATAATGAATAAAATTTCATGAAAATAAATAATTATGAAAATAACAATAAATAAAATTTCATGGAAACATATAATGAAGAAAGAAACAAGGAAGAAAATGTCATCCCACCACTAGACAAATAAAGTAATAATGATTTTGAAACACCCTCTCAACAAATTCTGCCATTAAAAATGCCTCCAAGAATTTTTCATATAAAAAACAAGTAATTAATTGAAGTTTATAAAAATATTTTGAAACCAATGCATAACAAAATGTCTGACCACCATTCAAGAAGACTAGGTCGATAAATTTAGGATAGTTTCTTTCATAAATTATATTGTGATAGTCAAAGATGTCAATTATTTATTTTTTTGATGAAAATGATTAATATGATACCTAAAATGTACACATTAAGGATAGGAACATCTAACATGGATGATTAAATTAATGAAATTATTGAAAATCTACATGATGTATATCATATTATAAGCCTGAAATCATGTAATAAATATTATAATGTTGTCTGGCATATAATTAAAAATTATATAGTAAGTGGTCAAATAGGGAAAATGATTGATTTAAAAAAAAATTGAGAACTTGATACAAACATAAAAAATTAATGAAATAAATTAAAAGACATGAAATACTTACTGAACCTAATACCTATGAGCTTTGGGCATTCTCTAGTAGACTTCTATGAAATGAAAAGGTTATAGTTGTTGCTCTTAAAGGGTTAGTTGCATAATTTTGGAAAATAATATAATATTTTCATGCAATGAAAGATATTTCATGAAAATAATAGTTGGTTCTTATGACCATGAACCACATTCAAAACATTTATTAGATATGAACCAAACATAGTTGTACTCTAAGCTTTTGTAAAAACATCCAAAAATTCCTAATAGTTAAATATTTTTTGAGATGGCCAAATAAATTTATGTAAAAATAAATCATACATGCACCAATTTTTTTAGGAAACATGTTGAGTTTTCAATACACTATGATTTATGAAATATTCATTGCACTATTCATACTAAATTTTTTTGCAAGAGTGCGGCATAGAAATTTTGCCAAAATTAGTCAATGAATTTATTCAAATTTTTTTGTGAAAGACTAAATGAATATTTAGTTTATAATAAAACATGTTTGGATCAAAATTACAACATTTGTGATGGATTACCAAAATAAAAAAATGGTATCTATGAAGAGCGTAAAAGTGTAATTGGTCATGAATTAGTTTTTTTGAGAAAATACAAATATTTGACTTATCAAGTAAAACATGGCAAAGAATCTAAAAGGTGTGAGCTTGTAACAAAACATATCAGAATTTATGGACAAATTTAGGGAGAAATTTATTTATGAGTATCCAAGGCACACACATAGGGCTAGATGGTTAGATGAAAATTTCAAGATAAGCAAGGACACGTTCCCACTAGATTCAAATATTTTAGTAGTTTATTTTTCTAAAAATTACATGTTCAAACCAAAAATGGAAGTTTAATCATAATATTAAAACTCATCATAAGTTTTCATATTCCTTCATATAACATTCATGCATGCACCTAATAGTACAAATTAAGATTAAAAAATATTAAGTGAGTACCATTTATATATTAGTATGATCAATCACATTATACAGAGTACATGCAAGGTTGTTTTGAGAAGTTATATGGATAGTTGACTAAGAGAAACATTAATTTCAATCACCATTACATTTGGTTAGATAATTACATATCACAATTCAAAAATGCATAGATTTTTTATTGGTTGATTAGGATGCATGTTACTACTAGCATAAAATATATTTAGATTTTCACTTAGGATAGCCTTTGAAAAGGGCAACATGATGGTTGCTGATCATGTGTAAAAAGAATCATTGTAAGGTAGGATTTGAAATTTAAAGAGGATACTAATTTAACTGATGTAAAAACCATGCTTGAATGGTGTAATGAGAACATGTGCCATGGTTCTCAATAAAATTCTAATGTTTGTAGACATTTTTGGTTAATTGAGGAAGAACACTTGGTAAACTATGAGGATTATATGGCTTTAATGGATTCAATTGAGCTCAAATTCAAGTAGGTGGATGATTAGAGTTATAGATATTTAGTGTCTCATATGAATATTTCTTTAATTTTAGATCAATTGAACCCATTAAAGCCATTAATAGATTCCATTTATGTTTCAATTTTTCATGTATGGAATATATTTGGAATGAGTGTGAGTCATCAGAGTAGGTGGATTATTAGAGTTACATATCTTTATTTATAACTAACACATATTAGGTTCCACCAACATTATAACTTATATATGTGACATCATAATATGAATTTAACCATATATCTGATCTAGTGTTGATAGGTAGAATAATAATCATTATGTACTATTTATTCTCATTATATACCTTGATAATGTCATTAAATTTTATTTTTTATGATATAGGGCATGTTTTTTATAGTTATTTTAGATGAGGATAATGAAGAGGGAACATAATAATACTTATGTAGGTGTGTATATATATTAAAAATTGACTTCCCTAGTCATAGATGGAGAAAACATTGACTATCCCACTAGGTTTGTGGTAGTCATTAGAACTTGAATTTAATGATATCCTATAAAAAATTAGATGTATGGTTATTTTAAGACTTTGAAATGCATAGGAATATATTAAAATATTCAAATTTGGTTCTTGTAAGGAATATTAAATTGTAAAAATATAATGAGATGCCATCAAACAAGAATCTATGGAAATTTCATGAGTCAGACCATGAAGGTATTATTGATACTATCAAGATTAGTGCAAATCTTAGTGGTTCTTTTAATTGAAATGCACATGTATGTTGACTTGAAAAATGTAGATGTAATCAATTATACCAATTTTTTTTTAGTTTTTTAGGTAGTACATACATGAATTTTATTTTTAATTACTTGCCAAGAATTTTTTGTAGGTTAGTGGTGCCAAATAATCTTCCACCTTCACACAGTTGGCATTGTTAGTAAAGAATTTCATATTCTTGAAGCTAAGAGAAGATTACTAAAATTACTTGGTGTTTCTACACTCCTAAACATTATTAAAAATGTGCTTATGAATAGACTTGGATGTCATGGTCATTAGAACATATGTAATTTTCCTATATATACATGCTTATAGTGATGGATTTATACCTAGGGGTCCCAAAGGTAAAAATGCCAATTAGAGCTCAAGAAGTTATCTCTTCATGACCAAAAAATTGTATTTTAAGACCATTAATATAAATTGTACAATATATTTCTCTTAAATTTTACACCAACTTGATCTAGGTTGAAATTAGAGGGATTTCACATACATAGGAGGGATCTTATGGTTTGTCCATACAACTTAAATTTTTTATTTTATGTATGTTTAAAGTTAGGATAAAAATATGTATTTTTATTGTGTTGGGAATGGCATTATTTATCCCAAAATAGGTGGTGGGTTTGTCGACTGGGCATGATGGGAAGCCAAGAACCTGGTCCTAGACATTATTCTCCACTATAGATGTGTTGATAATGCTACTATTTTAGCCGATAATTACTAGAAATGGAGTTCTTCAACTGTAACTTTAAATTTGAAAAAAATTGTTGTAAATATTTCTATGCTCCTAAATAGTAGTTAAAATGTGATTATGGGTGGACTTAGATGTAATTC
The DNA here is from genome assembly GCA_037957365.1 of Torreya grandis. Classification (NCBI taxonomy): domain Eukaryota; kingdom Viridiplantae; phylum Streptophyta; class Pinopsida; order Cupressales; family Taxaceae; genus Torreya; species Torreya grandis. The sequence continues at coordinate 60,191 of JARHVA010001622.1, forward strand.
TCATTCTATTTTCACCTGGGGATCTTAGAGATAAAAATACCAATTGGAGCTCAAGAAGTTGTCTCTTCATTTCTAAAAAGTACATTTTAGGACCCATTATTGCAACTAGTGCCACAATTTTCTCTTAAATTTTATAAAAACTTGATCAAGGGTTAAATTAAAGGGATTTTTCATACACATGAAGTATCTTATGGTTCATCTATATGAATTACAATTTTCATTTTATGCATGTCTAAATTTAGGCTAAAAATCTACATTTTTCTTGTGTTGGGAAGGGCATTCTTGAGCCTAGAATGGGTGGTGGGTTTGTCAACCATGAATTATGAAAGGAAAATAACCTAGTCCTATATGTTATCCACCCTTTTTGATTGTTTATAATTTTAGTTTCCTTGTAAAAATCACCAAAAATGAAGCTCTCCAATTGTAACTTCAACTTTGACAACATTTATTTTCAATGTTTCTACACTCTTGAATAGTAGTGAAAATGTGCTTCTAAGTGGACTTATACATCATGTTCATTGTATCACTCACACACACACACACACACACACACACACACACACACACACACAGATCTCTCTCTATCTATTTGTGTGTGTGTGTGTGTGTGTGTGTGTGTGTGTGTGTGTGTTATTGGAGTGATTTATTTTCACCTGGGGGTTTTAGACATAGAAAATGCTAGTTGGAGCTCAAGAAGTTGTATCTTCACTACCAAAAAGTTACATTTTAGGATCATCACTGCAACTTGTGCCATAGATTGCTATCAAATTTTATACCAAATTTATATAGGGTGAAATTATATTAATTTTAAATGAATATTAAGGATCTTATTGTTTATCCATATGACTTATAGTTTATATTTTATGCATGTCTAAATATAGGATAAAAATTTGTATTTTTATTATGTTGGGAAGGGCATTCTTAAGCCCAAAATGGGTGGTGGGTTTGTCGAGTGGGAATTATGGGAGGCTAATAACCTATTTTTGGATGTTATACTCCCATTTATGTGTTTCCAGTGCTAATTTTCATCCAAGAATCACCAAAAATGTATTTATTTAATTACAACTTCAACTTTAACAATATTTGTTGTTAGTGTTTCCACACTCTTGAATAGTAGTGAAAATGTACTTCTAGGTGGACTTAGACATCATTGTCATTGGATAAAATTATATTTTACTATATATATTTGATTATATTGATGTTTTTAAACCTATGGGTTCTTGAGGTATAAATATTAGTTGGAGCTCAAGAATTTATCTCTTCATTGCCAAAACATTACATTGTAGGACTCATTATTATAACTTATGCCACAATTTTCTCTCAAATTTTATACCAGATTGGTTTGATTTGAAATTATATGGATTTAACATGAATATTAATGATCTTATGGATCATAAATATTACTTAAAGTTTATATTTTATTCATGTTTGAAGCTAGGCTAAAAATTTGCATTTTTCTTGTATTGGAAAGGGCATTCTTTAACCCAAAATGGGTGGTTGGTTTGTTGAATGGGCATGTTGGGAGGAAAATAACATGGTATTTTAAATTATCCACCCCTACATACATGTTTTTATTTGCATTTTTCAACCAAGAATCATCTAAAATGGAGTTCTCTAACTATAACTTTAACTTTGACAATATATGTTGTCAGTGTTTTCATGCTCCTGAATAGTACTAAAAATGCACTTGTGGGTGGACATAGACATCATGGTCATTTAATAACATGTAATATTCCTATTTATACATTCTAAAATTTATTTATTTTCACATGGGCATCCTAGAGGTATAAATTCTAGTTGGAACTCAAGAAGTTGTCTCTTCACTGCCAAAAAGTTATATTTTAGGACATGTTACTATGACTTATGCCACATATTTATATAAAATTTTATACCAAATTGATCTAGGTTTATATTATATATATTTAAAATTCACATGAATTATCTTAAATTTCATCCATATGTCTTACATTTTCCATTTTACACATCTAAAGTTAGGCTAAAAATCTGCATTTTCCTTATGTGGGGAAGGGTATTCTTGAGCCTAGAATGGGCAGTGGGTTCATCGATCAGGCATGTTGGGAGTTCAATAAATTATTAATAGGTATTTTACACCCCTATAAAAAAAAAATATATCACCATTTTTTAGTCAATAAGTACTTGAAATGGATTTCTCCAACTGCATCTTCAATTTTGATAACTCATCCTATCAATGTTTACATGCTCCTGAACACTAGTGAAAATGTGATTCTGAGGGAATTTAAACATCATGATCATGGAAAAATGTGTAATTTGTGTATATATAAAATTTTTATAGTTTTAAAAACATATATGACTTTAATTCATATGCGAATACATTTTTTTTTCTCATTTTGCACATTGAATAGGGAATGTGACATAAATGGCCTAAATCCACTTACAAATAACCCATTGACCCATAATTACACACTCCATATTTATTAAATTTATGATTTATTAATATATTTTTGGAAAACATTAAAAAATTAAGGCCTCTTTAAGGCTTTTCATTAGGTCTAGATGTAACTATAAGTTTACATCTTCTCTTTTAGGTTTGACTACTTGTTTAAATAAAGAAACTTCCATAGATTCTCTTCTTAATTGTTTGAAATTTAATTTTCCTTATAAAATATATTATAGTATTTGATTGGTAATTTCAATACCAATGAGATAATTCATAACATAAAATATATCTAATTATAATTTCCTTTACCTTTTGATCCAAGTTATTTCTTACTTTCTCTTATAAGAAACACATCCAACAATGTCCTTTTAGATTCAAATCTAGTATAACAAAAAAATGCTTACCTTGTCTAACATATGAACAAACTTAATTACCTATGATTTAGTCTCAAATTTTATCTCCATTTATCTTTATTATACCTTTCAAAATTCCTTATTTTTCATCAACCATCTCTTTTATCAAAAAATTTCCTTTTATTACTCTTTGTTCTTAATCATGTAATACTATTATATTAGCCAAAATACAAAATTCAAAGGTCATGAATGAGTGTCTTAAATTAAAATTAAATAATTGAATATATCACTTTTAACTCTTCTTTAGCTTTTAGTTACAAGGACTAATAAAAATTGTCTCTTAAACCTTTTTTTATGTCTGCATAGGCATATTGATTATGTTCTAATTATTTATCGCTCATATAGATGTTAAAAATAATTAAATCACCTTAAATAACTTATATTAATCATGATACATAATAATACAAATTTTAAATCCCTTTATATGATTATTTCTCAAATTAGTGTACTTTTAGTGATCCAAAGCTCTTTTAAGGCTTAATTATGTTGACCTGTCGAAACTCAATCCTATGTATATTCTCTTTTAGAGATTATTAAGACTTAAAAACATTTTTATCATCTTTATAACACAAAAAATGAACTAATAATGATTTTTAAATCAATTTAAAGTAGTAATTTTGGAATTATGAAGATTGTTCTCCCAAAAACCTAAACAGACCAACACATTAGTTGAAAGCTAGAAATTTTAATTTAAAGGATTTAAACACAATTTAAAGATAAATTAATGATTTATTTAGGTCTGAACCAAACCTATACACATTTTCAAATAATAATTTTTATTTAAAAAAATCAAATGATGACAAAATGACAATTTATTCACATGACTGTCAGACAATCTTATAATTATAGACCTAAAAACATGAAAATTGGGACTAACTTGTAATCTAAAGACCTTTTTAGATACTTTCCATTTTATTATGGAACATACAATGTCATTTTACTCTACCACTTTCTCATTTATTTTCATAATTATATAACTACGTAATAATTATTCTCATATCAAACTATTAAAACAAAAACCTATCTTATCAAACCTGAGAGTATAAAAAATATGACAATTTCCTTCTTAGAGACTTTCAAATATTACACTCACTTGTATTAGGACCTTGAAAACATTATTAGAAATGATAAAATGTTATTAAGTGAAGATAGTTTGTATGTGAATTTTTCACTATGTTTTCAAGAACTATTAGCCCTTATACCTCATGTTATAACCAATACATTAGTCTATAGGTTATGTGTAAAGCCTAAAAGACATAATTTTGAGTTCTCATTAAAAGAGTGATAGATAAAGAAGGTTGAAGTTTTATATGGAGAAATAAAACATTATAAAGTGGTGATAGATCCTTAATAATGTGAGTTGAGGTTAATATCCATAGAGAGTAATAGGATTTATTGAAGAAAGTTGAAATCCATATGTCTAATAGAAAAGAACTAATATAATTGTACTCCAATAATAAAATTATAGCATGAAAAATGAAAAAAATAATTTCTTCAATACTATAAAGTGTTTATCAATTCATAATTTTATAAGTCGCTCTTATGAAAAATTTTGATCTTAAAAACTATAAACTTACATAACTTGAATAAATGGGTATAAGTACTTTGAAACTTGATAAAGTAATATTATCATGGATTATAAAAATAGTTTTATGTTGAGAACCATAAAAATATTTATATCCTTAAACATGAATTAAAAGTATAAATAATGTCCCATTACTAAATGTGGATCAATGGGAAAACATTACACTTAATTATTGATAATGAAATTTAAAGAACCTCATTTCTCATAAATTAGTTTTAATATTTAAATTTCCAATTATCCATCATATAAAAACATAATCCATTATATGGTGAAGTGTAGGATATATGTATTTTTACATTAATAATAAAAACCATAAAGGCATTAAAAATAAGAACATAATATAATTTTAGATAAATGCCATATAGGCATACAATGTCAACAATACATATATTTCCATATAGGCATAATTATTTTACATCATCTAATAACATATTATCAATTATTGGGTGAATGTGTAAGGTACCATTTTACATAGTGATCATATTTGGCAATATGACTATGAAATTATGACTTATATGTTGAAATAATTGAATTATGTTGTTAAGTCATGTCCAAATGAGATGTACATTTAATTAAGGATCTCATGTGTTGGGAACCATGATAAATACCCATTATAAATCATGTTTTTATTTCTTACTTATGAAATAATGATGCATACATTTCTTTATGCAATGTCTATTTATGAAATCTGATTACATCCCTGAGATATATTGACTTAAATCATGTCAAATCATTGATTCTAAACTTGTGAAATGGAAACTACTTATGTATTTAATCATATAAAATCATCTATATGTATGTTGATATTCTATGAATACTTAGTTATGGTTAATTTATTGAAATGTCCTTATTTGATTAAATTTTGTAGCTTCAGATATTAGGTTAGAGGAATTTGATGTGTATTGAGTGTGTAATAACAAGAAAAAGGACAATGATGGAAAGAGACTATACCAATCATGGTTATATCACTAATAACTTTTAAACCTTATTAAAATCATGCTAAGTATTTGGTTACCTATTTCACCACCTTTGTTGACTTAGCATATATTTTAGGTGGATAGCCTTTAAGCATGGTGGGTAAAACTTATTGTCTTTTGACCTAAATATCTTATAGCCAACATCTAGAATGTCTGGTGGTCAATTGGAAGATATTCCATAAATTTCCTTAGTACTAAGATCAAGTGGGAAATTAGTAAGGAAGTCCTAGAATCAACTGTAGAAATATGCAAGAGTCCTCATGCACCTTAATTGAGAATGGGAAAGAATGTCCCTTAATGATGCATGGCCAATAAAATAAAGGTGGTTGGCTTATTTTTGGATATATTTATATATAAGTTAAAATCCCTTAGTTTAGGACTTTTTCCAATCCATAAAAAAGTAATACTTAGCATATATGAAGGAAAAACAACAGATGGGAACAAATGGTTAGGAGAGCCAAGTATAGACAACTAGAAGATAGTGTTTAGGTAGTCTAAAGTTAAATAAGAGGGATCCCTAATAACTTATATTTTATGTTGTTCATTTGGAATTAAATGATTATATTATTTTCTTATTCTTAATTATTCCAAAGTAATAAGACCACTTGGTTTATTCTATCTATTTTATTTTTTCCCCATGGTTAAGCATTGGTCGCCATGTAGTGCTTACCCATTTGAGGGACTTAGAGAGATTGTTATCCATTAGTTAAATGAAATAGTTTATAATTTTTTGTGTGAATATATTTATTATAATATGACACTAAGTGATGGTGGTCTTTGAGAAAAATATTCATGTTGGTAGCATATCAAAGTCCTCATGTGTTAGGCATGATGAAAGGTTGTTTGATCCTCCCATGAATGTCCTAATAGTAACATGTCAAATTCCTCATATTTTGGGCATAGTGGTAGGTTTTTTTGCCCTTAATTGGGCATCATATTAGTATAATTTTAATTCATCATATGCTGGTCATGGTGGTAGTTTGCTCAACTCTCCCATGACCATTGGTAGGAAGAAATAGAGTGAAACATCCTCTTGTTACTCGAATATTTTAGTGGGACTTGTTATGTTGTTAAAGCTTGTGTGATATTTTTATATTTTTAAATCCTTATATTCACTTCTATGATAATTTTAATGTTTTTTTTCTTGCATTTTAGACTAGGATTCTCCATGGGTAAGAACTAGGAATAGGACTATAAGTTTTGGCATGGTCATTCTCTTATGTCAAATATCCTTAGTTATATATCCACATTTACATTTAATTAGTTATATAAACATGATAAAATATTGGGGTCTCACGTTTTTGGGTTTATAGATAAGTATGTTGATGATGAAAAATTTTTGGGTGGTGAGCCTTCCTTCTTATGGCTAATAGATACTTAGGAACGAACAAGGAGCATCATGGAAGACGAACTAGTCCTCCATTATTTAATCATGACTTGAGATGTGCCTCTTGATATGTAATGAAAAGGATGAATTATATGGTACAATTAATTCTTTAAAAACATCTTGATTGTAATATTGTTTCAAAAGATAGATTTTGCATGATATTCCAACTATAAAATAAGACATATGCTTTTATTTATTAAAACCTTAGTGTCAATTTGAGATTTAAATTTTTATGAATTATTTATTTATAGGATATTTGGAAGAGTCTTATATGTATCAAAGTCTTTAGCCTCTTATGAAATTTCAAATAAATAAATAGATTGATTTCTTTATATATTTGTCATGAGTGACTAGTTTGTTAAGCATTATGCATTTCTATTTATCTAAATGAGTAGAGTTAGTGAAATTAAACTTATTAGAAATAAGTGGAACTTAGATAAATAACTATGATATTATTATTGGGAATAATAATTTGTCTTGTTGAAATTAATTAAAAATGGATGTTTTTGGTATTATTAATCTAATCATGAATAAATACTTATGTTGTCTTTGTGTTTAACCTTTTTATAAATGAGTCATGTCTAGATATGACCATTTGTATTCTGACCCTTCGAAAAGAATCACTTTGCAAAGAAATATCTTTGTCTTTATTAATTGTCTAATAAAATACCATGAGTATTTTATTAAATCTTGTTGATGATAGTATATTTATATGGTTTAATGATTGAATCAAGATTGTAAAAGGATGAGTTAGATGCATCTATTGAGATATGGATTGTTTTTAGAATAAGAATATAAATAGTTTGTTGGACCTTTTATTTTTCTGGATTGGAATGATGTCTATGAAATAATCCCTTAGGCTTTTATATTTGAGTTAGCTACCTATTTTATGCATTCCTATCACTAAATCATTTAATAAAAATTAAAGACGTTTTATTAAGCTTTGTTCTTATGTGTTAATCTTATAGAGGTGGTAACCTTATATTGGTTTGAGAGTATTAAACCTTAAGATAAATAATAGTCAACCTCATAGCATAAATATAGGAGTGATTCTTTGAATCAATTCTTAGTACACAAACTATAAAAGACTAGACCAATTAGCTCATAATAATGAGCCATTACTTTCAATATGTTGTCTTGATTAAAATCACATTGCATTTAGTTTATAAATCAAATAAACCAATGATTTTTTTGGTTTATAATCATGCTCTTTTTTCTAATAAATCTTAAGCTTCTTTTCTAAACTTGATTTTGGTGACAACAACTTAGGTATGCATATTTTTACCTTAATGTGTTTTTAGTTAATTAGAGTCATATCTATGTTTTACCTCAGAGCATGCCTTAGCCAATTAACAAGTTATCAATGGATTTTTAATTATTTATTTTCCTTGTTGACTAAATTAATCCACTTGAAATTTGCCTTTGTCACTTTTAGTTTGGTCATTGTGCAACCTTTTTCTTTAGCCAATTTATCACTTTAGCTTTTTGTTTTGTTTTTACCTTAATCAATTTTTAGAATTATGATATATGGTTAAAAAAATCCACATTTCACCATCCCACTAACCTAGGAATGACATCAACATGGTCTAATGTACGATTGATTTTGGGCTAGTGAGTGAGTGAAATGTTGTCATGTGGCATCATCCTAGTGACCCATGATCCCATAGAGGATTATACAGGGTGAAAAACCTCTAGGCTAGTAGGCAAGTGGGATGTTACCACATGACATCATCTTGACAACCTATAATCCCAAAGTATATCATATCGACTATGAATCCTTAGGGCTAGTAAGAAAGCTAGATGTTACCACATGGCATCATTTTGATGACTCACAATCCTATAGATGACTATATAAAAATCTTACCTTTGGGACTATAGATAAATGGGGTACTTCCACATGGCATCATCCTAATTACCCATCATCCCAGAGTTAACTATATAAATAACCTTCCCCTAGGATGACAGACTATCATAATGCTTCCACATAGAATCATCCTATCATTCCACATTCATCTCAAATTTCATGCATAGGAAAAGCCTATGGGATAATGGGATCATAAGATGTTTCCACATGGCATCATCTTAATGCTCCACAATCTTGGGTCTATGAGTGAAATGTGAAATCTTGTTAGTCCCACGTGTAAGTGGTAGGATTCCATGTGACAAAAAAAATACCTTGGGAGCTTGAGGAATAAATTATGTGGCCTTGGAGGCTATATAATCAACCATGTGGATACTGTCTATCTTATATTTAAACTACGTTTAAATTAATGACCTTTTCAATGTCATAAGTGGAGTAATATTTGTTATGAGCTTATGGTAAGTATGAGTGTTGGTCATATGAATCAAGACTATGCCCTTCATATTTATGGCATGATTTGATTATGGAATGGTGGTAGTGGTAGGGATTGAATGAGTGTTATGATTAACATGACTTGTATTTTCTTATGTGTAATTATTTTTTAACCTTTTTGGTTTTAGCTATGTAAATCCTATATTTGATTAAAAGGATGAGTAGTCTATATTAGTGAAATAATAAGCAATAAATAACCAGTAATTTTTTAGATATTTTTAATATATTTGACTTTAAAAAATACTAATAAATATGTTCAAATAAAGACTTATCTAGAAAACACCTGATACAAAATATCTGAGTGCTAAAAATTGAGATATGAATAAGTTTGAGTGTCATCAAATAGATCCCTATGTCAAATACTCTCTTGGATAATAGTGACACACTTGGAAAATAGTGTTATGTGCCTCTAGTGTCCTAAAAATGGTGCTAGTGTCCTCTATGTATGACTACTCTAAAATTATGGGTGTACTTATGACTGTGTTTCTAGGTTCTATTCTTGCATGCACAAAGTTTGAAATTATATATAGTGTTTGTAATAGCTTAATTTTGATGAAAAATCTAATCCTTTTTATAATTAAGGCATGAGATAAAAAATGTGTTCATTAGTAGGATAGGCTAGACATCCTCAACACCCCACTATGAAGAGATTTCCTACATAACAATATTTTGAGGAGGAATCCATCCTGATGTAGTTCTCCCCACCTAAGTGATGGTTCAAGTGCAAGTGATGGTAGAATGATAGTGGTCTTGAATTCATTAAGTGGGTTTGAGATTTGAAATATATAAAAACTAAGCTTAGTGAACCTATAGATGGTATTATGCATAAGTAGGGTAGAAAAAAGATTAATAACCTTGATTTTTCTCAACTTGTTTCATGTTTGAATAAATATTTTGCATCTAATTTCCGTCTAATGGATGGAAGTTTAAAAGTCATGAATTTATATTATTCTGTAGCTTGTGTAGATAATAAAATATGCTTAGGCTAACTTTAAGAGGGTTTTAATTTTGAAAATATATCCATTTAAGAAAGATAGGGTAAAAGACATTAGCACTATTTTGGGACACTAGCACCATAATGATCTTGTGTCCTTGATGTGACACAAAGGGACAAGATCGATAAATGAGGGTCTAATATTATGTTTTATCTGACTATGGATTCCCACAATCCACATAAAGGCTATAAAAGTGTGATAAAAGGATCTAGGATATGTTTAGGGTTAAGCTAAGGATAGATTATATCAAATAGCCCTCTTAGCACTCAAATACCACTTTTGGGTGATTAGATCTACCTACCCCCCCCTTTATGTTATAAATTTAGTAAATCAAAATGATTAGTATAAAGGAAAAAGAATAATATATAGACTTATGCAAAAAGTGAATCCCATGAAGCTGAGTATGATTATGTGAAGCTGAATCTTCATATGTGAAGCATGATCCAAAGCATGACTTGGAGATGAAATATGCATAAATCAATCCTTAAGATATATTAAAAGAAAGATATAATGTTGAATAAATAAGTAGCTAAGTAAAATTGATTAAAGAGATGAGAAAGAGGAAAGTAATGAATATACCTCATTGGATATGTGAACCAATACATAAACATGGTGATAACCTATGTGTGTACATGTATATAGTGATCAAATAATTGAATAACTTAGATTGAGCTGATAACTTGTTCAATCATCATATGTGTGTGGCTTAAGAATTCAATTCATTTTTTAATCTATCATTGCCCACCCCTACTTAGTGGATCATGAACTATGAATATCTTGGATTGAACTTAATGTGTGTTCAACCCTCTCATGTGGGTGGCTCAAGAACTCAAGTAGGATATAATTCCATCATTTCCCACCCATGTGTAGTAGATGCATCTAAAAATAAATTTTTCAAAGTGATGTAAATATATAATTGAGTATATCTAATTGTGTATGTTAGTTCCATGGCCACTCAGGTACATTAGGTAGCTCTGGGCCACTTGATAATGCCAACCACTATAAATGGAGTAAGCCATGAAACTAGTGACAACCTAGAATATGATGTCAAGTGTATACGATGTAGATAATGACATGGAGTTTACCATTCCATATGATTAACCTATTTAATTGAGCATATGGAAATAACATGTCTCTCACATGCCCCCAATCTAATATTTGAGTATACTAATTCTAGATTGAGTTATAATGATTATATTTGAGTATCTAAACTGAACATGGGGATGATCATGCCATTATAAATGCACCTAAGCTAAGAAACTATAGGAATTTTAGCTAAACTAGTGTGAATTTGAGTAAAATATGAGCATAATTGTCAAACCTAAAGTTGTATCTATGCAAACATGTATTGTACATAGTATATTATTCTACCCAATCTAAACTATCCTAAAATTGGGGAGATTAGATAGTAGAACCACATATTAAATAGTAGATCCATGTGGTGTTAATGTCCATATTTGGGTGATAATGTATATTTGGTCTAAAATTTGAGTCATTAAATTGATTTTTGATTCCTTATTTTTTCTTGTGTTTTACTTGTGTTTGATTTCTTGAAACTAAGCCTATGTGCTAAAAAATATATGGTGAAATAAATGTAGGAGCCTTATCTCTATGACAAAACTCTATAAATTCTCCCTCTTTTGAGGGTAGTTATTGAACCTATGAAAGAACTATTCTCAAAATAAATAGCTTTATAAAATGTTTGTTAGTTGGATCATATGTGAAAACTATGTAATAATCCAATATAATGTGCAAACATAACATCAGAATGTAAGATAATATAAACATAAGTATTTAATGTAAGATGTATGTTGTGTCTAGCATTATAAAAGGGTGTCAAGATAGATGTAATCAATGCATTTAAAAATAAATCAGAGTATCTACCTAGGGGGATGGGGTATGATGTCCATCATGACACCCAAGTAATAAGGGTAGATACATGAGGTCTCTCACAACATTGATAACTACTGTGTGTAACAAGCAAAGACAAGTGTCATGGCCATGACACAATAAAGCATACATAAAAAACACATGAGACATGTAAAATAGGCTAAGGGGATATAATAAAAGGGACATGGGTACATGTCACTAAATATAAGAAAAGAAGACATGCAAGGACATGTTCAAATGTCTACATAAGCAAGTAACAAGCAAGCTGGATTAGATCTACATATAATGGCATGTTCAATGTATGCATACACATTCAACAAAGCACATGCAAGGGACATGGGCACATGTCCAAGGCATACATGAATAAAAGTGGCGTAGATCCAAAGAATAATGACATATTTAAATTCACTTGAATTGAATAAGCATAGAAAATATAATCAAGTCTAAACAAAGAAATATAGAAATGAAATCATGCATAAATGTAGTTTAAATATATGTATGACCTAGGATGTACGTGTGTTGATTCTAAACTAGTGATAATTAGTAAAAAAATTGAGTATGAGTAGCAATGATCAATATCAAGATATATTAATGCAAAAATTGGAATGTAAAGAATGTAATGATAGAACCTGATAATAGAAACTATGAATGAGATGCCTCTAAGTGGTCAGATGTATCAAATGAATAATAATAAATTGGTGTATATGTCCCCAATGGGTAGATGATAGCATCCTTGATCAGTGTAGTGGACCTGAGTCCTGTAAGTAATATGGAAGCACTTGATAATAATAAGTGAAGCATATATGTTGATAAAATTGACTTTACTGAGATATCTATAATATTTAATGTCTAGAAAATATAATAAATGTAAACATAACAATGCATACAATCTATAATTTTTTTTTTCATGTTATATTATTTTTTTATTTTTTGGATATAAGCTATATACAAGAAAATAAAAATAAACTATGTACCTGAAGCAAGAGAAAATAAAGTCTGTAAAAGAGCGTAGGAGCCATACTAACCAATGAGTCTTATGCGAGAATCATTATTAATATGACCTATGTCAAATAATGGAACTATGATCATGCATGTTATGTGAAAAGTAAATTATGATCCCATAATCTATTATATTGAGTAATCTGTGTTGGTATCTATATGTGTAATGGTGCTAGGAATGTGTGGCACTGACTATGGTGTCTGATGCATTGTAGGGGTTTTAAGAACCCATCTAGTAGAATAAGTTTTAGGTGACATAGGTACCCTATTCTAAGAATCCTAACAAACTAATAATAATTATTGTATCATAAACTAAGTGGAGGAAGGTCTTTTATAATTAGTCTGATGTCAAGGTCTCTCTAATAATGGTCTCTATGGGAGATTATGCATACATGTCAATACTATAGTATTAGACCTTGCATACACTAGTGGCTCTACTAACCTCTATGATGTATGCATAAGAACTATGCTCTAAGAAATAACTGATGTTATATCTAGTAATGATGCTAGAACTATAACTAGTGACTATGTCATAACTACCTGTGGGATAGATAGAGGATACTCATATGGGAGACCCTTAACTTTAACTAGTTGATTTGTGTCTATGTATTTCATGCATATGTGTACTATAAATGGGATGGATTATAGATTCTATAACCATGGCTTACATAATAACATATCAAACATGCCTACACTAGGTACTGCTAGGAACCGAATGGTTGTATGTATTGGTCCAACCTATAATGGAAGCATAATCTCCTCGATGGAGCTTTGAACATGAGCACTAAAACCACTAATGACTATCTATGGGGAATATTTCCTACTCTAATTCCTCAAATTATATAAAAGTTTCAAAATTCATAAGATAATGCTTAACCCATTCCCAACCATAACACTCTAGATACGATGATGTTATATGTATGTTCATACAAAGAGTGCATGTAAATTGTATCATAATTAACAATCTCCTGCTCTTAGAATGTGATGAGTGGTCTAGGTGGAATTTTAGTCTAGTATATGCCAATAATTTTGTGTAATGAGTGTGTTTCTTTTGTAATAGTATGATATGAATTTGGTGGTGGATGTGCCTAATATGTTTATTGAACATCTAATGTGCTCCTTGACTCATACATTATGTGATTTGGAAATAGGTTTGAGGATATATTTAATGCCTTAGATTTTACAATTTTTGCTTTTTGTAATTCTATGGGTGTTTCCACATCAATAATATTAGCCTCAATCAAATATTATACATTAGTGTTTAGGCTTATGCATTTGTTTTTTGTATGGCTTGGTGCCCTGTGATACTTATAGAATGCATTAAGACCAAAGTCCTTTGGAACATGTCATGTCATGTCAAACTCTTTAATGGGATGGATATATATGTCATTTCATTCCAAAATATTCTTTAAAACCTGTGTTGGTGACTCTAGAAGGTTGAAAATTCAACGCTAAGGAGTTCATAAAACAAATCTAGGATATGGCCTAGAAGCTGCATTGACTATGGCCTTTTGATCACTCTTTTTCTTAGTGTCCCTTACCTTTTATGGAGGCTTATTTGAAATATTAATAGTTGAATCTAATCCATTGGTATACTTTAGTTTACCCATTGATAAAATCTTGATCTCTCTTTCTTTTACTATGTGGCACAAATACATGAATGTAAGAAAGTTATTAAACAAGATAACTTTATGTAATGTTGGTAGAAGACATTGTTTAAAGATGTCATAAATATATTTTTTTCCATGGGTCTACTCAATTTGGCTCATATATTATTATATATTAAGACATTATCTATGATAGGCTCATTTGATTTTTGTTTCAACTGTGCCATTTGGGCATATGATATCTTGTCACTAATATTGATACATAAGTGTGTTAAAAACATGTCAACCAAAGGATTGAATGTGGTGATAGATTTATTTGGTAAATAATAAAACCAATGTAGGTAATAATCCTTTAAAATGCATGGAAAAAACTTCAAGAGAAACTAATTTTTGGACATGTAGTCCAAAAATACTAGGTGAAAAGTTTTGAGATGGTGTTCTAGGTTACCTTTGCCATCATATAATGTAAGCTTGGGTGCCACAAAATTATATGGTAAGGGAATTGCCACTATGTGATGTGTTAAATTTTTATGTAAGAAAATATTATAAATCAATTAATGTGATGACCTAATGGATCCTTTCTCAAGATGTAACATTTTAGCCTACAAATTATAAATCTCATGCATAAGGGATTGCACATGTGGAGTTGAGGAACTAGCCACAAGAGATGTAACTATCACTGAAGGTTGTTGAATTATAATTTTTGGTTGTGTTAGATGAGTTGGCCATGTTATAGGTGTATTAATGTTATTAGTTGGGGGAATGTAATAGTGACCATTATTTACTTTGTTCTTGATTTCTAATATGACTTGTAATATTTATACATGATCAAGGGGTTGTTCTTGAATTCTATCTCTAAAGCTCTACAATATTTCATATTTAATTATATTCATGTCATCATTGTTAATTAGAGGGAGAGTGTCCCAATTTTCAATTTGTGTATCATCTTGTTCTTCATTGTATTATTCATCTTTGGATTCATTATCATTTAAGGCCATATAATTGGGGTGTGAAGAATGAATATCTAGAGTTATGATAGGTCCCTTATCCATGTTATAAGCTTGAATAGCAGGAATATGAATATGCTTTATAATATTACCACCTAATATAGCACTTATTCTTAGTTAAAGAGAGATATTTTCTAGATGGAATACATTAAACAAATTGTGCTAGAGTTGTTTAAATATAATATATGAAATCTAAAAATTTTAAAGCAATTAATGAAAATAGGAAAAAGAAAGATACACACTCTAAGAGAATTTAAGTTTAGGGTTTTGAAATAGGGCTGTTTTAAAAACATATATATTTAAATAAATGAAACCCTAATGTGATATTGATTAAGTGATCTAGGTGATGCCAAAAAATAAGAAAAATAGAAGTTTGTAACCCTAACTTAGTACACAAAAAATTAGAAGAGGTAAACCCTATATAGAACTATTGTTTAAAAAATATTAGAAGTAAGTCAGGGTCACCAAATGTTTTAACCTTTTTATGTTTATCTATGTAAATATTATGTTTGATTAAAGGGTTGAGTGGTGTAAATTAGTGAAATAATATGCAATAAATAACCATTGATTTATTATAGATTTTGACTAGCTTTAAATTTTTAAAAATAGTAATAAATATGTGAAAATAAAGACTTATCTAGAAAATACCTAATACATAATATTTGAGTGATGAAACTAAGATACAAATAGGTCTACATGTCTTCAACAAGATCCCTATGTCAAATCATCTCTTAGATAATAGCACCAAATTTGGATAGTAGCACCATATGGCTCTAATGTCCTAAAAATGGTGCTAGTGTCCTCTATGTTGGACTACTCTAAAATTCTAGGTACACTTAGGATTTTGTTTTTGAGTTATGTTCTTATGTGCATAAAGTTTGAAACTCTATATTATGCTTGTAATCACTGATTCATGACAAAAATCGCTAATCCTCCTTATAAGTAACATATGAGCTAAAAAGTGTGTTCATTAGTAGGATAAGTTGGACATCCTCAACACCCCACTATGAAGAGAGTTTCCTACATACCAATACTTGAAGGAGGGATCAATCATGATGTAGTTATCCCTACCTAGGTGATGGTGTAAGTGAAAGTTATTCTAGAATGATAGTGGTCATGAACTCATTGAGTGTGCTTGAGATTGGAAATATAAAAAATATGAGATTAGAGAAGTAGTAGATCATAGTACGCATAAGTAGGAAAAATAATATTAAAAACCTTGATTTTTCTCAACTTATTTCATGTTTGAATAGGTATTTTGCATCTAATTTCCATCCAGTGGATAGAGGTCTAAAATTCATGTATTTATAGTGTTTTGTAGCTTGTGAAAATAATAAAAGATGTTAAGTTCAACCTATGGAGGGTTTTACTTTTAACAATATATCCATTCAGGAAAGATAGGGTAAAAGACATTAACACCATTTTGGGGATACTAGTTCCACATGGTTCTAGTGTCCTTAATGTGGTGCCAATGTCCAACTAGTGGGATGTTAGGCAAAAAGGGTTAATATCAGTAAATGAGGGTTTGAGACTATGTTTTATATGACTAAGGATGCTTTTGGTCTACAAAAAGGATGTAAAAATGTGGTAAATGGATATAGTATAGGTATTTGGCTAATATAAGGATAGGTTGTCTTGAGTATCACTATTACCACTTCAATACCACTTTTAGGTGATTAAAAATTGGTTTGTTTTTTGTATTTTTGATTATGTCATGATTATTTTTAGAAAAACAAATGGGCATGACATTTTGGTATCAGATCCCAAGTTATAACACTAAGTTCTCTAAGAATTTTAATTACCTCTGGATTTCTAATTTTCAAATTTATTTTGATGTCTTATTTATTGGTATGTAGAATAAGAGGAGGACATCGAGCACATCACAATGATAATTTAATTGGTGAGAATGAAACTCAAAATTATCTAAGACTAAATGAAATTAACCTAAATCCTCTTATCCATGTAATAGAAGGGGGATTTTCTACATGAGAGATAGCTTGTGGTTCAGCATGAGGTAGAGAGGTAATCTCCATAGTATTCCTAGGATGAACAAAGATTAGTTGAAATACGGAGGTCTAGGAGTTTTCCCCATCACCATTTTAAGGGTGATAAAGATGAATTGTATTTACATGATGATATTGGGAGAGATGAGACATGGAATGTCCTCTTAGGATTTATGCACAAGTGGATGATCACCAAGCTGAACACTAGGTAACCATCATAAAAACAACATGTAAGATAGAATAAATTTATATCTCTATTTTTTTAATTCAATAGTGTTAGATTCCTTTATTTCTCCTTATGCTATGGACCATTGTGGGAATATGGATGTTAGGCAATTGGAAAGATGGACAGTTGAGTTGGCTTATCATGCCAAGATTTTTTTTAGTTCCTTAGTGAGTAGTTGTATATTAGACCTTGGTGTCTTCTCCACTATAATGGACTTACACATTATTTTATTAGTCACCTAAAAAATTATCTTGGGTATGGATTGGATTTTGACTCATAAATAAAATTTATATTTCCATGACAAGGTTATCAAAGGTGAAGATGACCTTGGGATGCCTATGGTATTATCCAGAGTCAAGAGACTTATTTCCCTTCAAATTATCACTATGATGCAACTCAAAAAGAGTGTAAGTAAATATTCTCAATTATTTTATATCATGGTAAGTGATAGGAAAAATGAGTTAGAGAAATATTCTTTATATAACCATCCTATTTTGTGGGAATTTCTTGATGTGTTTCCAATGAGATTACTAGGTATGCATCCTCCATAAGACATTGATTTTCTGATTAACTTAATACCTGGGGTTGAGCCCATATTGAATGTAACTTATAGAATGACCACCCTATATTTGTGTGAACTCAAGTTTCAACTTGATAAACTATTAGAGAAAGTATTGATTAGTCCTAGTGTGTCCCTATGGGGAGCACCAATCATCTTTATGAAAAATAAGGATGGATCTCTTTGGTTGTGCTTTGATTATTGCTAATTGAATAAGGTAAAAATTAAGAATCATTATCCTTTACATATAATTGATGATTTGTTTGATCGAATGCAGGTCTAAAGTGTTCTCCAAGATTTATTTAAAATATGGATACCATCACTTGTATATCACAAATATTGATGTTCATAAGATTACATTTTAAATGAGGTATGGGCGTTATGAATCTATAGTTGTATCATTTGCGTTGACTAATGATCAAACTGAGGCTTATGAGTGGATTATTTAAATATTTTTTTATCAATTCATGTTTGTGTTTTTATATGACATTGTAATCTATTTACAAAATGAAGAGGATTGTGAGGACTATTTGAGGTAGGTCTTGTAGGTTTTAAGAGAAAATTGATTGCTTGGAAACTTAGAGAAGTGTGAATTTGAACAGTCTAAGGTACAATACCTTGGGAATATCATTCAATGATAATGAATATTTATGTGACTTTTCAGTATTCATGCCATTATGGAATGTCCTATAACATATAATGTTGCATAAGTTTGCAGCTTCATGGGATTAATAGGATATTATGGATAGTTTGTTGAGAATTTCTCTCACATTTCAAATCCCATCACTTAAATTTAGAAAAAAGGGAAGAATTTTATCTATAAATCAAGGTGTGAGAAACCTTTTTAGATACTAAATGAGTAACTCACTAGTGCACCAATCTTGGTTGTGCCTAATTCCATAGGAGAATTCCTTGTTTGCATTGATGCATTAAAGGAAGGATTAGGATATATACTCATGCAGGAAGGTAGATTTATTGTGTATGAATCTCATAACATCAAGGATTATGAAATGAGATATCCCACATATGATATTGAATTTTTAGGCATCATTCATGATTGCTTAATATGATAAAAAAATCTTGTTTATTCATCATTTTGTTTCAAGGATAGATCACTTGAGTTTGTATCATATATTTAATCATCTTAACCTCAATGCATGTTAAAGGCATTGAATTGAATTATTGTGAGAATATGAATATGAAATTTTGTATATCAAAGGAAAGGAAATGTAGTTGTTGATGCCTTAAGTAAGAAGCACCATGAGTTAGCAATAATAAGTTTGTGAAATGATTTGAGAAGTCATATTTTGAAGAAACTTTCAGTGGAAAAACTCTATAAATAAGTAGGACAACTATTGGATTATGGTATGAATCTAAAAGGTAAATTTGGTGGCTATTCTCTTGAGCCTATTGGTTTTTTATGCCATAAAGGGTGTATATATGTTCCCTTAGCTAGTATCTTATGTGAGCTAATTCTATCTGAGTCTCATAGATCTCTTTACCAATTGCACCCTAGAGTTAATAAAATGCACATCAAGTTAAGGAAAATATATCATTGGGATAGTTTACGGTGTGATATTGTTTATTATTTATCTCATTATCTAGAGTGATAGAGAGTAAAGGCTAAACATTAGAATCTAGTAGGATTTTTATATCCTCATGAGATTATAGAATGGAAGTGGGACTCTATTTCCATGGATTGTATTGTAGGCTTTCCTATTTGTACTTATAGTCATGATGTGATCATGGTCAAAATGGATAATTTAACCAAAGTAGCTCACATTTCTCCCACAAAGGCCAATTATAATGCCAATTCAATGGCAAAGGTCTTTATGTATGACATTGTTTGATTACATGGGATTACCCATATGATTATTTTAGATTGAGATCTGATATATAATTTTCACTTTTAGACTTATTTGTAGAAGGCATTAGTAGCTCATCTCAATTTTAGTACTTCCTACCATTCCAAGACTGATAAATAAATTGAGAGAGTCACTCTAGTATTGGAAGACATGTTGTGGATATATGTTAAAGACCAATAATCTCATTGGAAAGATTATTTGTATCTTGTTGAATTTAATTACTATAATAGCTATCATATCTCAATTAAGATAACACCTTTCCAAGATTTATATTGTTGATCTTGTAAAACCCCACTGAGTTAGGACCAACTTGAGGATAGATTCATAATTGGCCCTACCATGTTAGAAGATATAGAGCAGTAAGTGATTAAGATATGGTAGAACTTGGAGACTACCAAGGATCAGTAGAAGAAGTATGCTTATGCAAAAAGTATTGATCAAAATTTCAATATTGGTGATAAAGTTTTCTTGAGGGTGAGACCCAACAATATCCCTATCTTTTATGGAAATAGGTCAAAGTTATCACCTTATTTTATTGAATCATTTAAGGTATTGGAGACCATTGACCTAATAGCTTATAGACTAGCCTTGCCACCTAGTTTATCATGTGTTCATGATGTATATCATGTCTCTATTTTAAATTAGTATGTTGCTAACATTATTCATGTATTAGATTAGATGTTCTTATAGGTTGAGACTGATAAGGCTATGAATTTGAAACCTATATGGATTTTAACATCTAAGGCATTGGAAATTTGAAGCAAAGACATGGATTAAGTCAAGGTCGAATGGGATAAATATGATGAATTAGTAGTTACTTGGGAAGATGATACACCTTTGAGGGTTTAGTATCATCACCTATTTCAATGACTTCTAGGTAGAAGTCTACATAAAGGGAGGGGGATTTAAGGCCCCATTTTACATAGTGCTCATCTATGGAAAGATGACTATGGAATTATGAATTATATGTTATAATTATTGAATTATGTTGTTAAGTTACATCTAGCTGAGATGTGAAAGGATTTAATGAAGGATATTATGTATTAGGAACCATGATAAAGACGTATTATAAATCATGTTTTAATTTTTTACTTATGAAATAATGATGCTTACATTTCTTTATGAAATTTCTATCTATGAAATTTGATTATTTCTAAGAGATATATTGACTTAAATCATGTTGAATCATTGATTATAAGCTTATGAAATGTCAACTACTTATGTATTGAATCATATTAAATTATATACATGTATATTGATATTCTATGAATGATTAGCTAGGGTTAATTGATTTAAATTGCCTTGTTTAATTAACCTATGTAGCTTCAACTATTAGGTTACAGTAGTTTGGTGTGTGCATCAAGTGTGCAAGAATAGGAAAAATTCCAATGAAGGAAAGAGACTACACCAAGAATGGTTGTATCACTAATCTATTTTAAAACTTCTTAAACCAATTCTAAGTATTCAATTACCTATTTTTCCACCGTTTTTGACTTTGAGAGTCTATTTTAAGTAGCCAATCTTTAACCTAGGTG
Organism: Torreya grandis; assembly: GCA_037957365.1. Taxonomy (NCBI): domain Eukaryota; kingdom Viridiplantae; phylum Streptophyta; class Pinopsida; order Cupressales; family Taxaceae; genus Torreya; species Torreya grandis. The sequence goes on from JARHVA010001622.1 coordinate 82,011, forward strand.
GGTGAAACTTATTATCACCCAACTTGAATACCTTGTATCCATCAACTATACTATCTAGTTCCTAATTAGAAGATCTTACATGTGTTGAATTAGTACTAATATAAAGTGGGAAAAGAGGTAAATAAGTCTTGGAATAAACCATATAAATCTATAAGAGCCACCATACACCTTAATTGAGCATGGGAAAGAATGTCCCTTAAAAAGGCACTACCAAGAAAATGGAGGTGGTTGGCTTATTCTAGGACATATTTATATATAATATGAACTCTATTAGTTAATGAATTTTTCCAATTCAAAAATAAGCTAGAATTAACATAGAATAAGGAAAAGCAATAGATAGGAATGACTAATTAGGAGAGTTGAGTCTAGACAACTAAAGGATAATATCTAATTAGTTTGAAGGTTTATAGGTGGGATCCCTAGAAACTTAGATTTTATACTATTCATTTGGAATGAAATGATTATATTCTTTATTTTTTCTTCTTAATTCTAATGGTATAAGACCACTTTGTTTATTCTACCTATTTTATTATTTTCTCATGGTTGAGCATTGGTCTCCATGTAGTGATTTTCCATTTGAGGGCCTTAGTGAGACTGTTCCCCTTAGTTGAATAAAATGATTTATATTTTATCATGTGAATACATTTATATTATTTTGAAACTAAGTGACAGCGGTATGTGAGTAGTATCTTCATGTTGGTAGTGTATCAAAGTCCTTTTGTGTTGGGCATAGTGGAAGATTATTTGTTCCTCCCATGAATGTCTTGATAGTGACATGTCAAAGTCCTTCTATGTTAGTCATGGTGAAATTTTTTTGACACTTACTTGGATTTAATAGTTGTATCATATGAATTATTATTTTATTATGAATGGTGGTAGGTTATTTAACTCTCACATAACTATTGGTAGGAAGCAATAGAGTGAAACATTCTCTTGTTACTCTGATATTTTGGTAGGTCTTGTTATGCCATGAAAGTATGCCTTCTATTTCTATATTTTTGAATTCTTAGATTCAATTCTATGATAATTTGAATGCTTTTTTCCTACATATGGGACTGAGGGTCTCCTTGAGTAAGAACCAACAATAAAATTATAGGTTTTTGTATGGTTATTCCCTTGTTTCAAATACCCTGTATTTGATATCCACACTTGTCTTTACTTAGTGATATAAACATGTTTGAAACTAGAATTATCAAGCTTAGGGGTGTCTAGAGTAGAAGCTTGATGATGATAAAATGTTGGGTAGTGATCCTCCTTTCTTATGGCTAGTTAATGCTTGGGAGTAAATGAGGATCACCATTGAAGACTAATTGGTCCTCCATTATTCAGTCAAGCATTGAGATGTTCCTCTTACTATGTAATTAAAAAGATGAACTATATGGTATCATTAGTGTTTTAGTATCCAACCTACTTATACTATTCTTTCAAAAGATAGATTTTGGATGACATTCCAACTATGGAATAAGACATCTTCTTCTATTTATTAAAACCTCAATGTCAACCTAAGATGTAATTATTTATGAATTCTTGATTTATAAGATCTTTAGAAGAGTCATGCATGTATCAAAGTCTTTATCCTTTGAGGCACTTTCAAATAAATAAATAGATTGATTTCTTTGATATGTCTTTGTCATGAGTGACTAGTCTATTTAGCATTATGCATTTCTATTTATCTGAATAAGAAGAGTTAGTGGAATTAAATTTATCAAATTTATCAAAATTAAGTTCAACTTAGATAAATAAATATGTGATTGTTATTGGGAATAACAATTATCTTGTTGAAATGAATTAAATATTGATTTTGTTGGGTATTTTTATGCTAAGCATGAATAAAGACTTATGTTGTCTTTGTGTTTAACCTTTTTTTAAAAATGAGTCATGTCTAAATATGACTATTTATATTCAGACCCTTGATAAGGATTCATTTTTTAAGAAATTTATTTAGACCTATGGATTGTATAATAAAAGACCATGAGTATTTGATTAAATCTTGTTGAGCAAAATCTCTTTATTATATTTATGTCTCTACTTTAAATCTATGTGGTTTAATGATTGAATCAAGATTGTGCAAGGATGAGTTGGGTGTATCTATTGAGATATGGATTATTATTGGTATAACATTACAAATAGTTTGTTAGACATTTTGGTGTTACAGTTTTGAAATGTTGTCTATGAAAGAATCCCCTAGACTTTTATAGTTGATTTATCTCCCTATTTTATGCCTTCTCATCACTATGTTGTTTGATAAAAACTCAAAAAAATTTATTAATCTTTGATCTTTTATATTAATCTTAATGAGGTTATAACCATAGATTAGTTTGAGACTTTTGCACCTTAAGGGAACATGAAGTTGACCTCACAGCATAAATATATGAGTGAGTATTTGAGTCAATGCTGAATGCACAATCTATAAATGACTAAACCAACTGACTCATAAAAATGAGCCATTCCTTTATAGATGTTGGCTCGAGTAAACTCACCTTGCATTTAGTTGATAAATTAACTAAACCAATAAGTCCATTAGTTTATAATCATGCTCCTTTATCTAATCAAGATTAATCTTATTTTCTAAACTTCATTTTAGTGGTAACAATGTAGGCATGTATATTTTTACCTTATTGTGTTTCCATTAAATTAGAGTCATCTCTATGTTTTACCTCGGATCATGCCTTAGCTGATTACTAAGTTCTTGATGGATTTTGCCTTAGTCATTTTCCTTGTCAACTAAATTAATCCACTTGAAATTTATCTTCATAAATTTTAATTTGGTCAATTCATGGCCTTTTCTCTTAGATAATTTATGGATTTAACCTTTTTATTTCATTTTTTCCATTGTCAATTGATGACTTTTGATGGATGGTTCATAAAAAGCCATGTGTTACCATCCCATTAACTTGGGAACGATGTCACTTTGGTCTGATATATGATTAATGTTGAGCTACTAGGTGAGTAGGATATTGTCACATGACATCATCTAAGTGACCCATAATCTTAAAGAGGACTGTATAGGGTACACATCATATGATTTAGTAGGTGAATGAGATGTTACCACATTGAATCTTCCCAATGACCTGTGATCTCAAAGAAGACCACATAGAGTGAAAATCCTATGGGTAGTGGGTGAGTGAGATGTTGAACATAGCATCATTTCAATGACCTATGATCTCAAAGATGACTATATAGGAAGCTTACTTATAGGCTAGTAAATAAGTGGGATGTTAACTTGTGGCATCATCTTAATGACCCATGATCTTATAGTTGACCATACAAGGATCTTTCCCCTAGGATGGTAGGCTAGTGGGATATTTTCACATGGCATCATCCCAACATTTCATAGTCCTATTGATGTCCTTATAAGGCTAAGCCTTTGGGATAGTGGGATAGCATGATTTTTCCATGTGACATCATCCTAATGGTCTATAGTCTTGGAGTTATGAGTGTAATTCAAAATATTTTCAATCACATGGGTAAGTGCTAAGATGCCATGTGATGATAAATTTATATGGGAGCTCAAGGAATAATTTTCATGTCCTTAAAAATTACTAAAGTAACCACATGGATGATATCTATCAACTTTAAACTAGGTTTATATTCATGGCAATCTTGATGTCATAAGAATAAAATTATTTGGCATGAGCTCATGGAGAATTTTGAGTGCTGACCAAATGAATCAAGACTTTAGACTTCAAATTTATTGCATGATCTAATTAGGTAATGGTGTTAGTGGTAGGGATTACATGAGTGTTATGATTAAAATGAATTATTATATTTACTTATGTGTAATTGGTTGTTTATTTTTTTACTGTGTCATGCTTGTTTTTAAAGAAAACATTAGCATGACAGAATGTCATATATACATACAATTCTAAAGAATATGTATATTTATGTATAGGCATACAAAAAAGTACATAATTTAAGACATCTTAATATTTAAATATCATCCATCTCTTCACCTTCATATAATAAGACTCTCCTTAGGAATCCTTATTTGTAGATGGATATCCCTCTAATTCCTTTGATTAATACAAGATTTAATTGTAGGTCCTACGTGGAAACCTCACTTGCAAATAAACTTGTTCAAATATAAATATTATTATAAAATTAACATATACATGAAACTAAGCTAAGAAATTATTTTAAAACTATAATAAAAAAATAATTTAAACATGCATTTACATCAAGCTCATGTTTTTTAATGCTTAATTGGGTCAGTGATAGGTTCAATGGCATGAATAGGCATGTGAGATAAGGAAGAAACATGAGGATATGTCGTAGTAGTTATTTGAACTAGGCTATCAAATGTCATCTGACAACCTTGCATACATAATACATTCACATAAGTTATATTTTCCCAAGCATGTATTGAAATTATTAAAATAAATCTATTTTTACAATTCAAAATTACAAGTTAATATGTACTTCTATGAGTTCTTATGTAGATGACATTACATCAATAATATCTATGTCTATCTTGACTCACAGTGATGGAGGAATGTCTACTCTAGTCATCAACTGAACAAACAATGTTGCTTAGTTTTCTATAAACTATTAAAGATATATAAAAAAATTTCTCCTTTATCAAATGAAGAGTGTATTTAATAGTAGTGCACTTGAATTTTAAGATCCTTGATTAATAAATTTAAATTAAGTATAAGCTAAACATTCATAAATTAAATGTACATAGAGTACAATATTAACTCAAAATTTTACATTTGTATACATAAATGGTGTCACACTAACATGGACAGATGTACTAGTGGATGGCCCACTAGTTGGCTTCATAAATGTAAACATAGGCTAAGTAAGATGAAATAATTCAATTTTGGACCATGATGATAAATGCATTGTCTCCTCTTAAAACATAAAAAATTACATATATATTATTCAATTTATGTGTAAATTAATTTTTTCCTTTCAAATTTACAAATATAACTTAAATTTAACATTAAATTTATATAAAATATACCTTCATGTGTGTAAATGCTGACATGTACACACCAAACATGCATGCCAAAAACTCTTCGCTCAAGAGTATATCATCCAAGCCCTATGAATCACCACCATCAATATCTAAAGGTGTAGAGTGTATAAAATCATAATATCAATAGGAATGATGTCAAGTACACACACTAGGTGGATTATCTCTAGCATCAATCGATGAAAGCCTAATTGTATGCTAAATGAGTGTATCAATAAGTGTACTAAGTACATGCAGAGTGTCAATCTCCATGACCTAATTCACTATATATGGAATGTTGGGATGAAGTGGATTTTGGGTAGGGATCCTTGTAGACTATTTAGACACATAAAACACACTTAGTCAATCTTGTGTAGAGCTTTTCCCTTGGCCCTAAAACTCACCATAGTCAAAATAGTTTGGAATGTCATTGAAGATAAACTCACAATAGAATTTCCTCAAAAAATACAATAGGACCTCATGGTTTTTAAATGGTGTATACTAAAACACCATCAACCATCAATCTTATAAATTGGCTTTAATCAAATTGTGTTGACATCAATGGATTAGGAAAGATTTAGCGGTTAGTGGAAATGGTGCATTAGCAATTAGGTCGATGAATAAGGAGTTTTTTTTTTTTATCTTTTGTTATTTATTTGTTCTTCACCACATGTGATCATAATTTTTTATCATATTAATCCATAAACCTATCCATAAATTATTCTCATATATCAATTTGACTCATTATTAAGTTAATTTTAACTAATATCAGATCTAGGGTATTGGGTAGATAGGTACGATGGGTGTTGGTTGAAGTGGGGTCCCTCATTATCCTAATTATTTTCTCAATTTCAATTTTATTTTCCTTTATGTGTGAACATAGATCCTATTGACTACCTAGGGGATCTTATGGAATTTTATGAGGGATAGGAGGGTTAGGTAGAGGGTTATGAGGAGGGTTAGCATGCTATCCTCTTGCATCAGAGTGGGGTCTTTAAAACATATAATTTACAAATTAAACAATGCAAGTAATAAAATAATTACTAAAATTCAAGGTTATTAGGTTTAGTGTTTTACTAGTTACCTCTTATCTATAACAACATCATCTATTTGGCAAGGTTTTATACTTTCTAACAAATATATTTCAAAGTTCTAAGATTTTCACAAGTAAAACATGATGCATGAGCATAGAGAGAATAAGAGAAAATTAAGAATGAGATGGATTTATGGTTTGGGGATCAATTTTATGTTTTTAATAGCATTAAAAACACATACATGTTATAATGCATATGTGTTATGTCCTGGTACCTTGATTCTAAATTTCAAAAAATGCATACATGTTATAGGCATAATGTGTATGTGTTATGAGAAATGTCAATATAATTTTCCTCAAACTCTGTGCACATACCCTCCTCATAGTCTTCATTTATAACCATTGCATATTATCATTGCTAATTTCTCACATAAAACATAGGTGACAATAACTAGCATTGTAAATCACACTCAACATTTAGTTGATTCAACATTGTTTGGTTGTGCCACTATCATAATACACAATCCATTTATTAGTGGTAAAATTGAATTTATTATGTGACCTCCTACCTCTATTTCCTCTAAACACTATTAAAAATTTTCTCACTTAATTAAATGGAACTTTGAGTTCAAATATGTGTCACTTTTGATGTAAAAAGCCCTCCATATAGTTGAATTGATAAGTTGTTGGACATTGGGGTTGCCCAAATTTATGTCTAATAATAGGAAAGTTTTCAATAGTGATGACTAATGACACTATTGGACAAAAAATGACTTCATAACTAAAAAATAAAATAAAAACAAAAAAAAATTAAATCTAACCCACATATTAAACATAAAATTTTAAAAAACAACCAAATATGAAAATAATTTAATTTATATACCAACAAGATAGTAATTAAGACTAGACATTGCAAGGAGGGCTACATTGGTAAATGCATGATGTTGAATCAACAAATCAATTTTAACATAAGTGACATGTATGGATTTGAAGGTGCACAAATTGATATTGAAAGATGACAAAATAAAATATGGATAAATATAATAAATTAATTGACATCATAATATAAAACCAAACTATGCAAAGATACCTAGTGAAGATAAATTGTTAACAACATGTAGGCAAAGTAAGCATGACATGCATTATATAGATATTGGTAACTATCTGGTACTAATTCAAATGGACAACATTAAATTATTAAAGATGTTAATTTACTAGCCTTCAGTATTTTTTTATATTAATTCCATGGAGGTTGAGGATTTTTAGGAAGTTTACAAAAAGATTAAGAAAGAGAAAATTGTAAAAATAAAGACATCAGGATCAATACTCTTGAAATTAGACAATCTTAATCATTATCCTATACCCAACTACATAGATTATTATTTCATTTAATTGGAGACTTTAATTAATGATAATTAGATTTCATACAAGCTAACTTCAATGTTATTGATGAAGCTCAGATCACAATGAAAAAATGGTACACGAAGTTTGATGTCTTACCATAAAATCTTGACTTAAGAAAAAATCCTAAATTGACTTGACAAATATTAATTTATTCTAATAATTACAAAACCAAGTTTAAAATTATGTTACTTTAATCACTTGGGACAACATAATTAGTGAATTCACCCCTTGAAAACTATCAAACAACCATAGCTCTTAAAGATTTGATCTAATTCCAAATGTTGATGGAATTTATGATCTTGATGAGAGGGCCCCTGTCTCTATATGGGGCACACATATTATTCAATAAAATAAGTTATATATATGCATATTGATATCTTAATAGTAAAAATATAGGCATCATATAAATCCATATAATCGGTCTTCTAAATCCTATTTAATAAAAAACAACTCACACTTGCACACACTCACACCACCTTATTATATGATGCATTAATATAAAAATATCTAAAACTACAAGTATGAGGTAAATTTTGATTTATTATTTAGTGGTCAAAGAGAGTGTTAAGTAGAAAAATACACATGAATTTTAAAAGGATCCCCTAACTAAGAGACATAGGATCTAATTAGAAGAATATGATAATGTATGCACAACGTATGTGCTATTTAACCTCAAGTTTGTGAGGAGTTTGAGAGCTAAGAATAGTTTCAGATGATTGAATTTAAGTGTAAATATGAGATATATCTCAAGAATATCTTACAAATCCTTAAATTAATTAAAACTTTGTAGTGGTTAGTTTGTATATGAGAGATGTGTGTAGATGTTGTATGTGACTTTGAATTAGTAAGAACAGATATATTTGTGCATGGGAACCCCTACAATTCCATCAAATTTTTCCTTATGAGAGCCTTTTATTTCTTGTTTTCATTTTGGGTGAGGTTATCCTAGTGTGTTATACGTTTTTAATTTTCTATTGGTCCAAAATTATCATTCTTCATTGAATCTTATGACCTTAGACCGTATGATTAATAATCCATCTCTTTTTGTAAATAACTATTTTTTATAAATGAAAAGAAATATAAACTCACATTCATATTTTTAATTTTTTCATGTGGGATATATGCCCATATTAATACTAAGCATCTTCACGAGTAACTATAACCATGGATTTCTAGATAGAATTTATATTTTCCATTGATAACAATCATAGTTTTAATCATAAACACTACTTGGTAGCACTTACATAAGATGACTTTTTCGAATTGATTCACATTACATTATATGATTAGTTCTAATTTCATGGTTTAATTATAATAGTCTTTGGAATGGAATTTTCATTAATTTAAATGTAACAATGACTTGCATTATGGCATAGGACCACTTTTAAGGGATTATACACAAGTATAATGATGGTTAAATCTATATATTTAGCCCAAATAGAATTAATTAAATATTATTGTATTATTTATCTAGTCCATGGTGTATGTAATTTACACATCCAATTTTTTATAATATTTCCTTTAGTACTCTAGTAATATTAGTGGCCAAGGATAATATCTTTTTCCTAAAATGGTTCAATCCATTAAATACTAATAATAAAAAACTAAAATATTTGGTAATATGACATTATTTTACTTATCACCTTTGTTCCAAATCATTTGATCTCTTATCAGAGTATCTATCACGAATAAAAATTTAATTCCCCATGTCAATGATAACTAAGTGGAAAATGGAAAGAAAATAAGAAAATATCCTAGTATAACATGCAAGGTCATATTTGTTAGAGTCATTATTAGTATCATATAAATGGAATAATATAATTTAAGATTCAAAAACACAAATTTATAAGAAATCATAATATTTAAATGGTAAAGGATCATATTTTAGGCTTAGTTGATTCCCTTAATAACTGTGAATATTATATTTATAGAGGTTTTGGAAGAGTGTAGATAATTTTAAGAATTCTCGATAGAAAAATGATTTAGAAGAGGGTAATCACTAGCCTAATAAAATAATATGTAAATGTTTTGATAATAATTGATTCATTTTAAAGAGTCAACAATGTTCAAAAAATAAAAATTATTCCAACATCATGCATACTATTTATTTAGGTAAAATTGACTATTAGATAACACAATATTATAATATGAATCCTACAAACTTGGTTGATTAGGTACCCATTTTTATTTTAAATGTTATGTTGAAGGATTCCATAAGAAATTTCAATTAGATATTAATTTTTTTGTAATTTTTACTCGTATATGTTTTAGTCATTACCCAAATAATCTCTTTAAGTAACATTATATGACTTAAAGTTTCAAAATATATACTTCCTTAAGAGGAACATCCTTAAGATGTGGCATGTCTCAAAATATGAAAATTTTCATTATAGTAAATGCTTTGGTGAATATATATAATGATAAAAAACCTCAACTCCACCATATTTTCTACTATCAAGTCAACATTTTTTGATATATCATAGTATCTAGAATTTTTAACCAACTAGAGAGTTATTTTATTGTCAAAAAATATTATAGTTGGATGATATTTTGGTATATTAACTTCTTTAAGTAGTATTCTAAGCCACATTGCTTCTTGAGATGCCTTTGAAGAACAAATATATTCATATTTTGTAGATGAGAGTGAAATTGTATATTATTTCCTATTTTTCCATGTCATTATACCTTAATCAAGGTGAAACACACATCTTTAAGTTGATTTTATATCATCAACATCACCTACATAATTTGAATCAATATACCCTACTAGATTAGTTTCACCTCTTGTTTATTTTCAACCCCAATTACATGTATACCTCTAGTGTACTTTAGTATTCTCCTTCCTACTTTATAGTGTCCTACATGAGGATATATCATGTATTTATATATAATTAAAACTACATATGCAATATTTAAGCTAGTGGTAATGGGGTATAAGATATTAACAAAAAATTTTCAATATATTTTTTCATCAACTTTATTTATGTAAGATTTAACACTTAATTTAAAACCAAATTCACATGGTGTAATAGCTAGGTTTATACTCAAACAAATTAAATTTTATTAGTATGTCAAGTGATTTTTTATTAATAAATCAATGCTACACCCTTAACCTATGGTGTGTCTAGGGCTATGGATGGTCAACTTGTGAATTACAAACCTCTTATATTATATTATCATATCTCTATATGTTCTTAGTAAGTTTAGCCTATGTAATAACCATGGCTAACTAGAGTATATAAAAGGTAGTGATTAGTATTTGATCATCTTATTATTAATTTTGTTCTTATTGCATTGTTTTGGAGGTTGTCCCCTTGAAGTGGCTTAGCTATATTTATCATAAATTCTACCCTTCTATCAATTATTATTGTGGATATATATATATATATATTATACTCTTATTTATACCATATAATATTATACTATATGAACATCTAAGTAAATTGATTATAAGTGGTATTACAACTTCAATTTGGGAAAGTTTCTATGATGTTATTTTTTTATATTTGGTGTTGCGATTCTCATGCAAGCTAAAGGATCAAAAAATATAACTCACGATCAGGGAATAATTTAATTTTTACATCATTATAGTATTTTTTGAAGAATATTTAAAAAAATGTATGGAAAAATTTTCACCCTTATGAAAATCAGTAGTAATTATATTCATCTAAGTAAGATTATCATAGTGGTATAATCTATTGATAATTTTTTCAAAACAAAAATTTTCACCCTTTTGCACATTAACAATTTTTTATATTTATCTCGATGAGATGATCACAATGGTATAATCTACCGATACAATTTTTTTTTAGGTTAAAACCCTCCATCATAGGGTTTGTACATGGCTGGTCCTAATATTCAAATGTGGTAAAGGGTAATAAAATTCAAAAACTTCTCATAAGGACAAAATGAAGTCTAACAATTTTGATTCATTTTTTTCAAAGGTAGTTCACTAAATTTAATCAAATTAAAAAATGTGGTGTAGAAAGATGATCTTGATGTGATTAAATGGGACCTAAACATTTTGAAAGATTAATTACCTCTTATAACTAGGCAATTTTCCAATCCCACAACTTGACCTTCAAAAAATAATCCTCCACACTCGAGTTTAATTCTCCCCATTCAAAAAATCACACCTCCAATATTGGTTTGAAGTAGTTTTTACCAAAAGTGGACTTATAAAAATTTAATGGTAATGATCCACTCACTTGGATAAATCAAATCAAAAATTTATTTGAACTAAATTAAAATCCATGTGCATATAAGGTTTTCATGGCCTTTATGTATCTAATAAATGATTAGTTCATTTGGTATAGATGGTTGCATGATCAAAAGAAAAGAAGGGCCTTGAAGTTACTTCATCTATATTTTCTAAGGAGATGTATCTCCACTATCACAATAATGTCTCAAAAAATTACTTCACTTAGCTAACCAAACTACATCAAACAAGGATTGTGAATTATTATATTAATAAATTATATAATATCTCTTTACATGTGTATGACATCATTGAGACAAATTTGACTAGCCTATTATTGGGTGACATCAAAGATAAAATCTAAATGGAGGTTCACATGTTTATTTCTAATTCAATATCCAAATCCATAACAATGGTATGCATGATATAAAATAGATATAGTTAAATAAAGACCTTTTATAAATGTTTGCGAATGTAATTTCCAAGATCCATTTCCTCATCTTACAATATTGACCCCTAAGCAAATTGAAGAGAATCATGAAAAAGGGTAATGTTTATCAAATGGAACAAAGGACATAGATGTGCTAATAATAATGTGTTTTACATTAAAGTTGATAATTAAGATGAATAATATGATGAGGCCTTATGTGAAGGTTTAGAAGAATTTGAGGATGAATCTAAAGATTCTAAACATACAATTTCCTATTATAGACACCTAAAATTCACTATTTAGTGTCAATATTTAATTTTACATATTGAACCTTCTCATTTTCCAATTTAAATTCATATTAACATCACTTCCATTAGAAAATACAAATAATTGATTAATTATTAATTATTTTTTCACATTTGTCTAAACTGTGTGTTGACTCATCCAACTACCTTACTCAAATTCCTCAACCAACTTGTGAGTCACCTTAGAAAATTTCAACTTGAAAGCTAACTCAACAAACTAACTTGACCCATCTTGCTGACTCGTTCAACTAACTCCTCTTTCTTCTCAACCAATGGAATTGTTCATCATTTTTATTATGTGGATTGATTACTCACCATTGATTATTATTATAATTCAATAAATTCAAACCATCCATAATCATTCATCTTGTTTTTCATAAGCTTATAAATTGAATTTCAATCCATCACTTTCAATCTACCACATTTATGCTATCAAATTATCAAGTGAATCCAAGCCATCAAAAATTTTCTTTCATACCAAAATGCTACCTAATTCCCTTTACCTTGAATAAAATTTGGACACCCAAATCTATTACATTTAAGATAAAATCATGTTCAATCACAATGGAGGAAGATTAGTCCACTTTAGTTTTGTAAGTGTGTGTGTTTAGTTTAGTTTAATTCATTGGTTACTCTATCACTAAAGTCTAAGTTTCTATTTTAGATCTAATTTCATTCAATTTGATTTCTTAGATTGTATTGTAAAATTAGAGATTATACATTCTAGCATGCTTGGTGGGACTCTATCCCTCATCTTTAACATCATAAAGACATTTAGGAAGTCATTTTAGTTATTTTTATTGATATTTAAGTTCATATACATTTAACACTTATCTTGGATTTTACTATTTACTATTTCAAGTTATTTTTTGAGTTGTTTAGCTCATCTTTTGTGAACCTATAGAATAGCAAATTTATCTTACAAAACAATGAATTCATCCTGTATAACAAAAAATTCATTTCACAAAACAAATAATTCATTTCTATGTTATTTTTCTTTATTTATTTTTTATTTTTATTTTTTACTTTTATAACAATTAATGTGTGTTCTTGGTTTGCATGACCCCCTTTTGTTAATGTCTTACGTTCTATTTTGTCTTATATTTTTTGTTTAACCTATTTTTATAGAACATCACAAAATTTATTATAGACTTTGGTGAAATCATTCCAAACTTTGGTTAAATCATATTAAATTTCAATGAATTTGTAGCAAGCAACAAAATTGTTCTAAGTATTTTATTTTAGTTTTCTATTTTTTGGTTTCTTATATTTGCTAACTATTAACAAAGTCATTTTTATAATATAAATGTGGAACAATGAAATCATTCCATAAAATTGATTTTTCTATGTTTTTATTTTTTTAAAACTTTTTATAGGTTGACTTTATCTTTTAGCCATACAAAATGCTTCTAATAGTTTATTTACAGGCCGCTAGTCAAATACAAGCCAATAAAAGCTATCTAAAATCAATTTTTAATTCTCTTTTAGTTTCCATATTTTATTATAAGTTTTATAAAAAAAAATTCTATTTCAAAATTTTCACTTCTAGTAGTAATTAGAAAACATTTTATCTTTTATAGAGTTAATGAACCTTTCCCTTTAAAGCATTTGTTCTTTTTGTTCTTGTTGTGTATTCTCTTTTTTGAGCCATTACATTTGTGATGATACTAAAAAAATTAGAAACAAGATTTTCAAAATTATGTTACCCATGACCCACTTACATGTATTCCATTCTCTTAGCATCACATTAGTGAAGATACCTAAGAACCATAAGTGAGTGTTACTATTCTTTTCTTTTTATTTTATTAGGTGCTCTATAAACCATAGATTTTATCACCATGTAGTAGGACAAACAATGTGTACTATTAGGATATATAAATTATGTTAGATTTGTCATTATTATCTAAATGGTGTTTTGTTTTAATCACACCATGAACTAAGGAGATTCCTTGCTAAAATATCCAAGTCTTAGACAACATGAATTAAAGTTTAATTTTTGTTACCTCAACACACTAGAATCTTACGATTATGTTGGGAACATTAGAACTAGACACATTTGTTTGTGTCCATCAAATCATCTTCTTCCATGATTTTAGACCTTATCATACCAAAATTTATATAGAGGACTCCCATATATAATTTTGTTTAAATCTTAAGCCTAAGAAAGTCATTCTTACCATCTAACTTGAAGTGCATTAGTTAATAGTTAGTACCAAGAAATTACTTTTCATTATTCCTTAAAACTAGGATTATTGAGATATGGGAATGGAAGGATATTCCATGGTTAGTTCCTTAAAATATTATTCCATATCTAATGCAATGAATAATCAAGTGACACAAAAATATTACAAGTTATTCAAGTCCCTTTTCCTACATTTTATCCTCTACATAATGTGTTTTTAGAGTAAAACTTGTTTGTTTATTTCCTTATGAAATACCACATGCTGAAATCCTTGATTGAAAACAAAATTAATTTGTCTTGAAAAAATTTATAATCTAAAAATATTTAAACATTACAAGTTTTGTCACAAAACAATCAAAACTCAAAAAAAATCTTGTTATCAATCAAATTTTAGTTACTTTGGTATTTTACTTTCTTAAAGTCTAGTGTCAATCTTTTTTTTATCTTCTTTATTAAGTCAAAACCTTTCCTTTATCAATGTATCCTATCACAAGGTACATGGATATGTATAACAATCCTAGGTTTAGGGATGATCCTTTTGGCAAAGATCCCTTCCAATTTGATATTTAAGGAAACCAAGGTCACAATGTTGAAATTCATGAAATCCATGACAACAAAGAAGAGGGATAAGATTATCAAGATGAGGGTATCCCTAAGGCCATTTTTCCTCCCCATCTATTTAATAAATACATCATTTCTAACAATAATTAAGTTATAATTGAAGCCTTGAGCTTGGGGGTCAAGTTTCCATCTAATTTTGATGTTCAAAATATACAACACTTAATTTATAAGAAAGAGTCTTTTTAACCCATTCAATACCAATCCACATTACAATGCTCTTTATAGGATAATAATGATTTCATTGGTTCCTCCAATTCCATTCCCAAAGTCTCTCAAGACAAATGGAAATCCATCCTCAATGAGGAATCATCCTAAGAAAGTCATGGGTTTCTATGGAATTACTCATAAAATTAATTAAGAGATTGTAAATATCCAAGCTAATAAAAAGAGAAATCCTTTGGTTTATCTAAGTTACAATCAAAACCTAGGCTTGAGTATGAATCTAAATTTACCCTCATTCATTAACTAATCCAATCCAAACTTGGATACTCATTTATTTTTATCAAACATCAACCCATCGAATCCAAACTTTAATAATCATTCACGGTCACCCTCATTCATCAACCAATCCAATGCAAACTTGAATACTCATTCAAGTTTATCAAACATCAACCAATCCAATACAAACTCAAATACTCCTTCAAGTTTATCAAATATAATTCAATACAATTCAAACTTGAATACTCATTCAAATTTACATAACATTAATGAATCCCATCCAAACTTGAATATCATTCAATTTTACCAATAAATAATCAATCTAATCCAAACTTGAATGTTTATTCAAGTTTTTTTATCAATCAAAATATGAACCTTCATTGTTCACCAAATAACAACATCAATACAAATCAAAATATGAACTTTAATACTTATCCTACTTCACCCATCAACCAACCAACTTCAAACCCAAAATTAAATGTTTATTCAAGCTTACACATCAATCAAAATTTTGCTTTAATAAGTATACCAAATCAATTCTCAAGTTCCAGTTATTTTATAGTTTTAGTTCCATTACATTCAAATAAAACACCCAATAATTCAAATCCACTCATCTACAGTAATTTAACCTTAAATCAACATAAACCATTTAACCCTAACACTCATTCAAATAATTTTTTTGGTTTGCATACTTTTCCAAATCCAAACATGAACCAAACTAATCCAAATCCATCACATCAAACCAAACCCAATTCATTCAATTTCACAAATCCTAACTTCACAATTAACAAAAACCAACAAAATATTAATTTCACTATTAATCCAAATCAAATAAGTCCTAATTTCACCACTAATACAAACTATACAAATCCTAAATTTTCTAATAATCCAAACACCTTCACCCAATCAAAACATGCTAACTCCTCTTTCAACACATTTCCAAAACAATTCATTAACAATCCACCCATGATCAATTTTCATTTTCATAAGCTAACACTAATTCAAACCCATTTATGGGTCAAAATTCTAAAATGTTTACTCCCTTAGGCCAAAGTAATCTAGTATCACCACACTTAATTCAAGAGTGGAAAAATATTAAGGGATAAGTCCAAGGCTTGTAATATATTACCTTTTCAAGATAAAAACAATATAACTTTGAGTAAATTTGTCCCTATCCATATGATATAAACAATATGACAAAACTTTTCCAAAAAAAATGAACTCCCTAAATATGATAAGTACAAAGGTAAGGGTGATTCTAGGGAACATTTAAAATACTTATAAATGGCATGTGTCAATGCTGACTATACTAATAAATGCATGTTGAGACTCTTTTAATGTATCCTAGGGTCAATCCCTAGAATGGTTCTCACATTTATCCAAAGGATAAATTTAGACCTTTGAATACCTATCTAAAAAGTTTGTTCATCATTTCTCATATAATTTTGAAAAGGAATTGACCATACTCAATCTATATAACACTAAAAAAATTAATGATGAAACATTTTATATTAGAATCATAGATAATAAGAGGGGGTTGATTCAATGGCCTCAAAAAATCATTCAATTTCACTTATCATTCATGAAGCATTCATTAAAACACATACATCAACCAATACATAAATAAGCATCCACATAAGCATATAAAATATGAACACAAGAGATATGTGTGAATCCCTCATGGGGATAAAACCCACTAAAACCTATATTGAATATATTCCTATAATTAATGAATTAAGATTTAGTGAGGCACCAACCCCATAATGACCATCAACCTCTCACTAATCAAGCACCAACTCAACTAGGACTTTGGCAAGCACCAGCTTGCAAGGAGGCACCAACCCCCTAGGTGACTCAGCACCAAATCAACCACTTAAAACCTTTGATCATATTTGGAAACCTATTTCTCACTCAATTGATGATGATCTCCTTCATTTTCTCTTCACACTCTTCCATCTCTCCCAAACATCCTATTAGGCCTCTTCGCTCAACTAATCCTCTTCTTGATAGATTTATGTCATATGACCTTGCTCATCATACTCAAAAACTATGTTGTATATTCATAAATGATTCTCTACTCCCCTCTTATGGTCTACATGACCTCCTTATTCTTATTAAAATTTTCTTTTATTCTCTTTCATTCCCATTCTTATAACTAGCACAAATATGCCTATTTGGCCTTCTTCTTATACTTGTCACTCGTTCCCTCACTCTCTACATTGGTTAAAGTAATAATGCATAAGGGTAAAACCCAAAACATTACTTATGACACATTACACATAATAATAAATCAAAATAGGATCACCATTAATTTTTCCAAACTCACTTAGACTACCTTCTCTTCTTAGGCCTAATAGATACCTAATTGCAATTAGGTCTATCCTTTCCATGAAATAACTTGAACCTCTTTGGCCTAGATGCCCCTCACCAAATAAATAAAACCTTTCAAACCCTCATATATAAACCTAAACTAACCTTCTCCATTCTCAATAAATCACAAATCCTTTGCTCACACCTTGAAAGCACCATTAAGCCTTAAAGACCTATTAGGCCTAATTACCTCAAAAACATTATCTATAAATATGAAGATCATACAACCTATATAAACACATTATGGTCATAAAAAACATATGTATGTAAAATTAATTACCTTAGGGTCATCATTAAATTCATTATACAACTTCTATCAGGCTCTAAATACTCAACAATACTTCACCAAAAATCTCACTTAGAACTGCTAATTTGCTCAGAACCTAGTCATTAGCAATTTTACCTCAAACATTATTACAAGAACTTTAAAGCACTAAAAATTAAAGTATAATATCACATGAAATGTATAAAACATCACCCTATTCTTTATATATATATTCTTAGGATATAATGGCTTAGGACTTCACTTAGCTTACTCAAGTATATAAAAAGGACTTAGAAACCAGTCATGCATACTTGAGCCTCTAATAATTTATATATAATTTACCATGAATAATAATCCATAAACATTATAAAATGATATATATATATATATATATATATATATATATATATATATATATGTATGTATATATATATATATTTATATATATATATATATATATATATATATATATATATATATATATATAACACCATAATATTATTTAATCACTTTCAAACTGGGCATAATGACTCAAGAACACCAATCTTACTAACACACAAAAAACTACTAAAGACCCTAGAACGTAGTCCTAATGAATCATGTTTTCATATCTTATAAGGAAACTTAAAATACTTATTATTCAAATTAATATTTCCTATGTGATCTATAAAACATCTTATAATAGATATATTACAATATCCAGTGTCAACTATTGGTCTTACAAGCCAATTTTTGACCTTCTCTCTCATAGACCTTATACATCCAAATAAGCCATTTTATATTCCATATTTAAACTTATTAAACCAAATATAAACATTATATATATAATTTATATGTCATATATATCCATAAAAACATCAAAATGTGCACTATATACATTGAATCCTATCATAGAGTCTCAAACTCTTCACTCCATCATGCATACCCAGAAATGTCATTCTAACTTGAAAATAAATCATGGTGAAGATGAATTTTAGTACTTATGTTGACACTTTCAAGAAATATTTATACATGAACAAAATTATATGATATCATTAGGTAACTCTCACAAATAAATATATCATGTTCTAGTAACAATATTGGTCTTGCATACCAATCTCTCAACTTTATACCTCCATTGTCTCATCTTCACTAGATAGGTCATCTTGTGAACAAAATTTTCAATATTTTTATTTAACTATAAAACATATAACCAATATTTATATGTCTTATAGTTCTTGAACGCAAAACCCATGAAATTGGATCTATTATTAATCCATGATAACTCATCCCTAATATCATTCCCACTTCTACCTAGTTTTTCTCACTATCTTCCACATTAGATTTTTAGTGATAGGTCAAATTTAATTAATGGTTTAGCATATTTTAATTATATAACATACTCATAAACTCAAATTGACACAAAATACAAATCTCACACATCATCCTCCAATAATTTTCATGTTTTGACCCGGTCAACCCTACTTTCTACATCAAAAATTTGAGAAATAAGGGATTTATTATAGCTTCCACTCACTCTTATGATAGAAAAATTCCACTTGGAGGTACTTATAATATTAAAATTCATTATACAAACAGTAAAAAATGTCATATAATCTATTTTTATCCATTTCCATCAATATCTTCTATATCGAGACACTATGAAGATTTTCGTAGGGTTTTAGACCAATTTCCAATCTTAAGATTTATTCATAAAGCTCTACCCCTTAAAAAAAATCCTAATTCTTATAATATATTTTTATGACCCTTTTCCATCTCTCCCTAATATCTCAAATTCCCATGAAATAATCACATGTGCCAACAAGCATGAGAAATTCCTTCTCAGGTCTTCAATACCTCATCTAACACTTAAGAGACCTTAAAAACCACTTTTCATGATTTATCCTTCAGAATTTGACCTCAAACTTGGTCAACACACTTTATAAAATCTATCACACCTCTGATAATGATCTCATGAGATATAGATCCTTGGAAATTGAACTTGATCCCTCATTCAGACATATTAGGTCTCTTTACACACTAGGCCTATACTTGTAAGCCACACTTAGACCTTGAAAACACATTAAAACATATTTAACTAAACTAAATACCTCACCCTCATGTCATAAAACCTCATATCATGCTCACATATTACCAAACGTCTTCTCACAAGCCTCATACTGCTCACCTCATCATGTTACCAAGACAATGCCTTCTCACTAGGTCTCTTCATGCAATGACTAAGACTCAAAACTAACCTTGAAACTCTTATGAATACTTATTTGACTCATTATCATGATTACACAACTTTATACACTCTCTTTTTCCTATATTTACATAATTCACCAAGCTTCATTATACTTCATGTATACACCTTCTCATATGGCTAGACTAGGCTTCTCAAGACACTTAATACTCAAAGACTTGAAATAAAATAAGATATATCTCAATGATATCAACCATGAACATTATTCAATAATGATTGTATAAATAAAACACTACTTTCAATAATCTCATGATCTTGTTACATCATAAAAAAGTGCCAAGACCTCACATAAAACTCGAAGACTACTAAAACATGCTCAAGTCATCATGAACACTCACCATGAAACATCATAAGAACATCTCTTAGACATCAGTGATACTCAAAAGCCTTTGACATCAATGACAAAATTAATGCTTCAATCAAAACAAAATGAGAATACATCAAAAATCTCCCCCTTTGTTATTGATGGAAAACATTCTAATAAGGTAGATCATTCTCACCTCATCAAGTTGGTCTTTATCCCAATCTAGTCTTTCTCCTCCTTTGACATTCATGACAAAGGGTCATCTCTAAAAATAATACCATCTGATCCTTAGAACTAAAACATGATTTTCTTCCTAAAAAAGATCAATCTTCCTCTAATCAACCAAATGGGAGTTCAACTCATAGAAGTACTCATCCTTGTTCCCCTTAAGCTTATGTAAACATCAAATAAATGAACATCACTCTCTTTTCTTGGTACTATAAATAATATAAGAAACAACTTCCCCTTTGACAAAACATCTTCTTAGTAATGAAAATAATCATCAACAACTATAAACTCAACACACAGTAAGAAATAAACTAAGAAGCATCTTAGACACATGCTTCTCTTAACACCATGCATGTTATTTTTAGGATAAATCAAAACACACAACTACTCACCTTGTCCTTGACATGACTGAAACTAATTGATCACACTTATAATACTCACTTGGATAGCTCACATTGGCATCCACTAAAGAACTTTAAAGTCATATTGGTGCTCATAGAATGTTCAACTCTTCATACTCACTCAGTGAACCAACTCTATAATCTTCTTACTAGTTCTTTATGATCTCACTATGCTTATCATATTTATACCAAACTCATTTACCTCAGAACTTCGTGATATTCTTTTGAAAATAGACATATGTTCATATATAGTACATGACCTTGAAGTCATCCTTATCCATAGGATATTTCATTCTTCATGATAAAAACCATTAATCACTTCTACATGTGTAGTCATATAAAATGTCCACATTAGTAGTTTGTGTCTTGTGACACCCTATCCATAGGTCCTTCTTACATGCTTGTGTGACCCTTATAGACACATTTTTTCTCATTGCCAGTCATCCAAAACCTTTTAGACCTTGATTCCACCTCAGCTAGACTCTATTTCTCAAGCCAATCCTATCCCCCCAAGTCCCAATCCTATAAGATAGGAGCACCATACTTGGAATATAGTACTAGACCTTAAGGTGTCTAATTTTTTATGCTCCTATCCTTTTTCATTTTGATCCCAAGTGATCATTTTCATATGATTCATATTCTTCATTATGTTGGCCTAGCATGAACACATCTAACCCATGGCCAATTTTTCCCGATAAAATCATATCCAAAGCTCATTTACAAAGGGAAAGGATAAAATCTTATAAATCAAGCAAGAAAACAAGTAAATAACAAAGGTACACTTCCTTATTCTCTTCATAGAGTCACCCAACATAGTTATAAACATATTCATACCCTCATACTAGTCCCTATCCACCTCAAGCACTTTCAATTTGGAATTTTTGCATCCACATCACACTATTCCATAAAGCACATTAGGTGGGTGAACTACATATGTATTGATACCTCTTTAGAGTATTGGTATCTAGGTAGCATGACCACACAAAGCGGTGTGGATTACATGTTCAGTGCATCTTACACACTAATCCCCCATTTCTCTAATTGATTCAAATATCATTTTATGAAGCATGATGGAGGGTTAGGTTTTGAAGATTAAAACACCTCTACAACAAGTTTCATCAACAATCAACACTCAATATTTCATAGGCAAGCTCAAATAGGAATAACATAAAAAAACTCAAAAAGTTCAAGTCTTTGTGACTAGTTTAGACCATAACGGAAGGAGTGGATAATATTGTCAGACCCTAAAGCATCCTATTTTTGGTGCTCCTATCCTTTTACTGAATGAAAATTAGATCTTTATTTTTAATACTATCCTAGTCTTGCATAACTAGTTTCAAACCCTATCTTAGTCATTTCAACCTATTTCTAGCTAAGTCATTATTTCTCCTTGTTTATTGATAATATTAAAAAGGTAAAAAGACACATAAATTATACAAATTAGGATTGTATTTATTACAATATTATTTAATGATTTATTAATCTATACCTTTATCTAAATTAGGAATAAAACTCTATTATTCCCAAAACAATTAAATCATTTGGTGAACCTAACTTACTTCAAACAAATTTCAAACCCTAAGTACCCTTAGGGTTTTTTCTTCATATTTTTGTTCAAAAAATCAATTTCAATATTTTTTATTTTTGTATAAATTTTATACATTTATTTTATTCAAATTTATTTTAGAATTTAAATTATTCAATAATTTTCAAAATTTCTAAAACCCCAACCCCAAACCCTAAATTTCCAAACTAGGTCTTCAAACCCCAAGCCTTCTTCCCTTACAATTTTTAGATAAAAATTTTGTTTTTTTTGTAAATTATTTAGAGTGTCAAAAATAATTTAAAAATATCTATGTTAGTAGTTATTTTTGCATTTATTTTCTTAATAGTACTTTTATATATGGTTTTTGTTGAAAATAATAAAATGGCCACTAAGGCACTTCTTCCCTCTCATCCTATAGATAAATCTCTAAATTTTTCTCATAATTATGACAATGAATGGACAAAATTGTAAAATTTCACATTAGCCAAAAATGTGGAAAATGATTTCATTTACAATGAAGATAATTATTATTATAATGAGGAATATTATGATGCACATGAAAGTGATAGTGAAGAAAAAGTAGTTGCATCTTCTTCGCTCAAACCTATCTCTTTCCTTCCCTCTGATATAGAAAATAATTTTGGTAAATAGGAAAGTTACTTTTCACCTCATTCTCTTATGCACAATACATCAAATGTACAAATTAGTCATGTGTTTATAAGTGAATCTCTCATTGGTGATAATTTTCTTCCATTTGAACCTAATATCTCTCTCTCTTTTGCTACTTCTATGTTAAAATTACAACAATATAAATGCAATAGAATAAAAATTCCAATGCATAGTTCAAATGATCCATCTCATGTTCTTAACTCTACTTTTTCAACTCAAACAATGACAAAAGAATTTCTAAATGATAACTCTCTTAATCTTAATTTTCATATTGTAAATGAAAATAATGCATACACTCTATCCAAGGATAACATATATGCACATAGTATTCCAATTTCACATGACAATTTATTACATATTAAAAAAGAATTAGCATATTCTCTTACCTCTCTCCCTAGTGATAATGGAAGTGATAATGAGTACGATATTGAACATGAAAATGAGAGGGAATATGAACAAAGTTTTGATTGTGATAATGCATGTAATAATGATGACTATTATGCACATAGTGAAAAATAAAATGCATCTCATAATTCTAACTATCTCTCACCCCTTTTCTCAAACATAATGCATTAAAAAATGTTACTTCTACTTCTATGTATGATTCTATTTCAAATGATGCACATGTCAATGATAACATCACATCTTATATTCAATTAGAATGTGATTCAATAAGTACTAAACATACCAATTAATATGTCAATCCACCCCCTACTATAGTAGCACCCATTTCTCACTCTTCACCGAAAGAGAAAGGTAGCCCACATCCCTCTACTAATATCCAAGTTACCATTCCTCAAAAGGTTCAAGTTAACATACCTCCTCTCTATGATATAATTGCTAAATGTAGCATTCCTATATCTAAAATAAATAATCAAATTCAACATTTAAGTGAGCCACTTCAAGATAATAATATACCATCCTAAGAGAGTATTTATTTAATGCATGCATTTGGTGAATTAAAACACCAAATACATCTCCTTACTTTGGAAAACAAGGCTTATAAGTCTTGGATGGATACTAATGACTTGCATGGTAACCCTCTTCGAAAGACATTTGTCAAAGATTCATTACCTAGGAATTCTTAGATACCATAATTTCCTCAATTTGATGGAACTAGAAATCCATTCATGCACCTTAAAGCCTTTTGATAGGCTTTACCATCTCATGTGAGTCATTTGATTCTATTTAAGTTGTTCCAATAGACATTAGTGGGTGATGCACAAAACTAGTTCTTTCATCTACTCCTTGTTGGTTCCTTACATACATATGATGACTTAGAGGATAAATCTTAGATATTACATATCAAACATGAGCCCTTAGGTTACTTATGAGAAACTTGCCACATTGCATTAGAATCCTTCAGAGCCAATTAGTGATTATGTCTTATGATTTATGACTTCTATGTTATGCTTGATCTATAAACTAATAGATTTATAGGTTCAACATATCTTTATTAAGGGGATTTACTAACCTCTCCTAGACCATATATTATATTACATAGAGTCTTATTGTAGGCACTTATGTTATATTTTTTTAGCCTTGGAGAAAAAAATAGGATTGATTGAGGTAGATTCAGTTGATTGGCTTACTTTATATTTCATAACATTACCTCAATCTACTTCTCCTAACCCACATAATCCACCATGTCCTAAAAATATAGGATACCACAACTAGAAAAATAACCAATTAAGAATAGAGCCATTTTCTTGAGCATCACCTATAGTATGCACTATAGAAAATAATAGCAAGGCACTGCTATAGT
This sequence comes from Torreya grandis, assembly GCA_037957365.1. Lineage (NCBI taxonomy): Eukaryota > Viridiplantae > Streptophyta > Pinopsida > Cupressales > Taxaceae > Torreya > Torreya grandis. Next base: position 107,372 of record JARHVA010001622.1, read on the forward strand.
TTGATTCAAAGTAGGATAACCCATATGTCACATTATCAACACTACTAGATATGAGGTTAATCACATTGCCTTCTACTCATCACGGAGATCCACATCTCCTACATAGGAAACCACATTGGTCCTTCTGTATCCATGGACACTGAGATAATGATTTTTATGGACTCAAGGACTATATTAATATATGTGTTGATAACAACATCATAGCATTCACACTGGTGACACCAAGATCTCCTCCATCATGGATCCATAGACTTCATTCCTCCATGACTGAGTCATCCCAAGATATTCCTTCATAGGAATCATCGATTACTCATCATGAGAGTAATGAGGTTTATAGGATAGAGCCTCATAGGAGATCTCTTATCCCACCTACTTAGAGGGTTTGGAGACAAATATAATGAGATCAGCTTACATATAGTACTGTAGTATGTGGAATACATAGTATAGTTCCATATACATATCCAACATAGTTATACGCAATGTAGTAGAACTTTTAGGGTCCTATCTCATGTAACAACCTATTAAAATTAGTATTAGATGAACCCACATCATAGATTACTTCTCTAGATAGATATTCACTACAACCAAGTTTTTAGGTTCCTATCTCACATAGCAACCCACTACAGTTAAGATTAGATGAACCCACATTAGAGAGTACTACTCAAGATAGATATTCACTATAGTTGAGTTTTAAGGACCTATTTCATGTAGCAACTGACAACGATTGAGATTAGGCAAGCCCCCATCATAGGTTATAGTTCTATCTTGATATATTTCTCAATCATAAGCATCACAATAGAGGACATAGGGTGTTATTTCACATAGAAATCCACTAAGATTGTGGATAGGTGAGCTTCGTTCATATAAAATAGTTTTATTTATGCATCCATTGAAGTTGCATCTTAAAAAGTCTCCATGTATAGCTACAATTAGTGCATTGTAGACAACATTAGATATAGGGCATGTTCCTACACAACATGATAAATATGGCCACTTATTTAGCTAGCCATCAAAGTTTAGATAGTGATACATACATAGTCAAGGCCTAACTCACCATCACAAATAATTCATACACTTTTACATATGCCTCTCTTAAAGCATCCACTACATCAGTGATAGTTTTAGAACTCTAGACAATTTCTAGCTATAGTATTCACACTTAGGGTAGTCTCATTAAAGTCTCATGCCTCTACACATTGAACAAATTTTTAGAGATATTCTTCTACTACCAGATGGGTCCCTAGAGCCCCATAGTTGTATCCACTTCTTAGAGTTACATGGGGACCCCACAATTGGTTTCCACTATAAACATTTTAGAGAACTTACAACATATACATCTTTTAGATTCATAGTCTCAACCCTTTCATCATGTTCCATGATCATGCATGATCCCTCTCCTAAATATAGGACACCATGATAGGGATTCTCTTATGAGACTCATCGGTTAGTATAATTTATTTTTAGCTTACTTGTACATAACATCTTTTCAATTTATTGTACATAGTCTCCTTATAATTTATTATACATACCTTATTTAAAAATAAAAAAGCATTCAAATAACTCAAAAGATCAAAAATATTTCAATTATATGCACTATCCATGCTTTACCTTTCTACTACCATGCTAGAGTTACATTTTACTATTATATGTTATTGTTTTTCGATTTATCTATGTTACCATGCTTCACTTGATCTTCTTTGAGTGTGTGCAGTAACATCTAGATTCTTGATTGCTTCACTCTACCCATTGATGGGGTATCCTAATTCTAAATTCAAGACATCCATCGACATATCTACCTACTAAGGGCATCTTCTACATGACTACACCATCTAGGTTATGTCTTTCCTACACCACACACTATAGTTATCATGTTGATGTACTTTACTTACTAGCTTACATAGATTATTTTATCAACGCTCACTAGTATATATCATGTATGTATTTATTTAGCATCTACCTATTCTTGTATTTCATGTTTTGTATACTTTCACGTGTTTCTTTGATTATTTAGATATAATAGTATTTTGAGATTTAACATGCCTTTCTTTCTCGCTTTGTGTAGCTAGATGTGATTGCATTTTCTCAATTTCTATTTAGTCTCTTGTGTGTGCCTTAGGAAATTTTTCAATGTCCTTTGCTTTTACTCTTATATATATTTGTGTCCCTCATGCCAATCTTTCTTGTTTGCAATTGTATGTATATGTGGGAATTTGAACATGCATTGTATGCTTGATTTATAGTTTGAGTTATATGTCTCCATATCCATTATTTTCTTTGCCCCTTAGCCTCTTTTGTATGCTTCTTACTTCTTGCTTTGTGTGTTTGTTTGCTTCTTGATTATTTTCAATTACATTATCCACATCATGCATTATCTTTATTTCTTAGATGTCATGATAGATATCATGCTCCATAAATACTTGAAAACTAAGAACTAACCAAATTTCTAGTTTCAATTCACTATATTGGACATGATATTACCTTGTTACATGTATCTAGGCATACCCCTATTGATCTAATAATATCCACTACAAACTATGTTATTTATTGAGACATATTTTTTATTATCATTTATATATCATGTATTTCATAGCATAACACACTTGTAGGGCTCTTTATTCTGAGGCCAATCATTATAGGGTCTTCATTCCTACCCTTAGAAGAGGGGGAATTAAATAGGGGTTTTATCATAGAGATCATAGCCTTCTACCCATCAAAAAAATAGTTTTCAAAACACTCAAAACAACAACTAGAGCCCCCACTAGGTAGAGCAAACCATGAAAATAATGACAAACATAGAATAGTGATAAAAAATAGAAAAGGACATGAGAACCATATATGGAATATAGTGCAAGAAAATAAAGTGTCATATTTTTAGTGCTCCTATCCAAATAGTAGAAAACCTAAATTTTCCAAAAATAGACATAAAGGTAAGTTCAATTACAATTTTTTAGCTACAGTTTAGTTTAGACTGGGTAGTTTTAGTATAGTTTATATTAGAGTATCTATATATAGAGGGAATCATGCATGGCATGATGGCTCTCACTTCTAGTTTTATATTGGGTAGTTAATATAACTTCTAGAAAATAATCCATGTTATAGGCACTAGTGATTGGGGGTAATGTTCATGACACATTTGCCTTCTTTTATTTTTAGTTAATTATATGACCTAGGTATTCTTAGTAGTTGTGTGCCTTATTCTATCTACAAGTGATTGACATCATTTTAGAGTGGTTTTCATATAATCCTAGTTCATAGTTTTGAAGTGGATTTCATACAAAACTAATCTCTACCTTTCAGAGTGGCCAAGATTGACCTAGTTCCTAGTACACATTCATCTATCCATACCCCATTATCAAACTATAAAGTATTCATAGGCTTCAGGATCCATCTTATACAACACAAATTTCATACTAGTATCAGTTCATAACTATATCCTTTATATTCTTGATCCACCTACTTAGAGGGATGGGACACAGAGTCCAAACATTGATTAGCACATGCATGACCACATAGCTTCACTTAGTGGGTGAAGATAGAGCCAAAAGACTAGCCTTTATTTTATTGGGCCACTCTCAAGGAATTGATCACTCAAATCCATTCATTATATTACTTTTGGTATAAAAATACCTAGCATTACTCAGTACATACCCAACATTACTCAGCATCACTCAACATCACACATCTTCATGGGCTTTACCCTTGTAGGTAAGTTTAGGTACACTTTCTAATTTTCCTTTATCCTAGTATTTTGCTTTTTTTCATCACTATAATAAAGTGTGGGGGGGGGAACATATTCATATAAAATGTCCAAACTGGTAGTTTGAGTGTGGCTTATGACACCGTATCCATAGGTCCTTCTTGCATGCTTTTGTGACCCTTATAGATACCTTTTTACTCATTGACAGTCATCCAAAAACTTTTGGACCCTATTTCAATCTCAACCAAACATTATTTCCTAGGAAAATCTTATCCCCCTAGGTCCTAAGCCTATAGGACAAGAGTGCCATACTTGGACTATAGTGCCAGACCCTAGGGTGTCCAGTGCTCCTATCCATTTGCATTTTGATCCCAAATGATCATTTTCATCTAATTAATATTATTCATTATGTCAGCCTAATGTGAACACATCTAACCCATGACCAATGGTTTCCTATAAAATCCTACCCAAAGCTCATTTACAAAGGGAGAGGACAAAATATTACAAAGATGGCAAGAATACAAACAAATTACTAAGGAAAACTTCCCTATTCTCTACATATAGTCACCCAACACAATTGAAAACATATTCAAACCCTCATACCAATCCATATCCACCTAAATTACTCTCAATTTGGTATTTTTACATCTACATCACACTATTTCTCAAATAAAATTAGGTGAGAGAACTACATATGGATTGATCCTTCATCAGAGTATTGGTATGTAGGTGGTATGACCACAAAAAGGGGTGTAGATTACATGTTTAGTGCATATTACACACTAACCCCACATTTATTAAAGTGATTTAAAGCCTATTTTATCAATCATGATGGAGGATTAGGGGTTGAAGATTAAAATAACTCTATAATGAGTTCCATTAATAATCAACACTCAAGATTTCATAGGCAAGTTCACACAAGAACAATATAGAGAACATAGAAAGTTTAGGTCTTTATGACTAGTTTAGACAATAGTAGCAGGAGTGGACAATAGCACTAGACCCTAAATTGTCTTATTTTTGGCACTCCTATCATTTTTATAAATGAAAGCTAGATCCTAATATGTGACATTATCCCAATCTTGCACAACTAATTTCAGACCCTATCTCAACCATCTTAGCTTGTTTCCAACTAAGTCATTATTTATCCTTATTTATTACTATTATTAACAAGGTAAAAAAGATACATAAATTATACAAATTAGGACTATAATTATTGCAATATTATTTACTATTTTATTAATCCATACCTTTAGATAAATTAAGAATAAAACTCCATTATTCCCAAAATAGTTAAATAAAAATACAACATTCATCAAACTCTATTAAGACTATTATGGTATGTCAGACCTCTAAGTAAGAGTAATCTGATCAATTTTTTACTTCACATACTTTGTTAAGGACTCATATTTTGTTCACATGCATTACATTATCCTAATGTCACATTGACATTCACCAAGATCACTTAACTCTACATGATTCATTTCAAGACACTTCATCTAATGTTAATTGAACTCCATAAGTCTTTACAAGTTCATTCACTTCATCAAAACTCTTCTAGGTCTTACTATCACATGGAGTCTTGAAAGCCTCATTATATGTCAATCATGCCATATGCTCAAACACCTTCATCAACACCAAAACTAACCTTTTCCATCATTTATCATCCCCATAAGGTACATTCATATTATTAGGGATTTATACACTCAAATGCATCTTCAGATATTATAAACACTAAAATGAACAAAGTGAACATACAATAAGCTCCCCCTTTACTTTTATACATGATACCCTCATAAGATCACTTATAAATTTTTACCTAATCTCAATATGCATATGGAAAATCACATTATTTCAAATTCAACCACCTTTAACAAGTTAATGAAACCAATTCTAAACATCAACATAGATCAAGCTCACAACCAACTATCTTCATGACTACTACAGATCTTATTGGCATACACACCTACTCTTGGAGCATGATTGACTCCCCTTATCTCCATGATATATTCAAACACTATCATGAAAGTGACTTGGTTTGATCAAGTCATCATATAAAAACCTTATAACCCATATCTTACAATCATAACTTCTCAAACACATAGGCTTACATACTTCACTAAGATATTTGTACATACCTTCTTACAAGGCCTAGAATAAGGTTCTTCAAGACACCTTGATGCCTTGACCTATTCCATCCATGTTATGACATCAACACAATATTTAATAAAGTAGATATGAGACACTTGGACCTATACCTTTCTCTCAACATGTCTTCTATGTCCTTCTAGACTTGACTATCAAGTTAGGCTTGACCTTTGATTGGATTCTACATAATCCTTCTAGGCTAGTAAATAACACTTTTGAAATTCTTTCAAATATGAATTATATATTATAATAACACATAAATCACCTTGGTTTATGATATGATCATGAATCATCTTTTCATCCTTATTCTTCTCATTCAACTCTTCTAGTACCATTATTCTTTGGTAGACCATCATTACAATAATAATAAACACTGTCATCTTCATACTTCAATCTTGTGCTTCTTAGGATCAAATTTAGGATAATTTACACCTCTCTCAAAGGACTTTATTTGATACCAATTTTTATAATCATAGTTATTGAGAGGGGACTTAAATTATTGGCCTTCAAAAAAAACATTCAATTTCACTTATCATTCATGAAGTATTCACTTAAACACATACATCAACTAATGCAAAAATAAGCATCCATATAAGTATACAACATATAAACACAAGATATATGTTATATAACATAATGGGGGATAAAAATAACTAAAACATATATTTTACTATAGTCATATACATAATGAATCAATATTTAGTGAGTTACCAACCCTGCAAGGAGCATCGATCCCTCACTAGTCAAGCACCAACTCAACTAGGCCTTTACCAAGCACTAACTTATAAGGAGGCACCAAACCCCTAGGTGAATAAAAAAATAAACCAAATATAACCTCTTATAACCTTTGTATATATATTTCTCACTCAAATAATTATTATCATGTTCTTTTTCTCTTCACACTCTTCTATCTCTTAAACAGCCTATTAGGCCTCTTTACTCAACTAGTCCTCTTCTTAACATCTTTAGGTCATATGACCTTACTCATCAAACCTATCAATTATATTATATATTCATGACTAATAATATAATCCCATATGATGGTCTATAACTAATCCTCTACTCCCCTATGATCCTTAATGTTCTCTTTTATTTGCTTGCACTCCCATTCTTATAACTAGTCCAAATAGGCATATTGACCTTCTTCTTATACTTATCACTAGTTCACTCACTCTCTCTTTCAAAAACATCACTAATACATTATTTTCATACCTAAAACATGTATTATGACACTTTACACATAATAATAAATAAAAATATGATCACCATTAGGTTTTCCAAACTCACTTAGACCACCTTCTCTTCTTAGGCTTAGTAGAGATCTAATTGCAATTAGCTCTATCCTTTCCACAAAACAACTTGAACCTATATGGCCCATATGGCCCTCACCAAAGTACTAAAACATTTAAAAACCTTATATATAAATATAAACTAGCCTCACCCATTATTAATAAGTCACAAATCCTTTTCTCACACCTTGAAAGCACTTAGGCCTTAAAGACCTATTAGGCCTAATTACCTCAAAAACACTGTCTACAAAGATGGAGCTCATACAACCTATATAAACACATTATAGTCATAAAAAACATATTTATATAAAATTAATGACCTGAATTTAATAATCATATTTATTATACAACTTCTATCAAGATCCAAAGGCTCAATAACACCTCACCAAAAAGCTTACTCATAACTGCCAATTTGGTCAGAACCTAGTCATTACCAATTTGAGCTCAAACATTAGTATAGTAACTTTAAAACACTAAAAATGAATATATAAGATCCCATTGGAATATATATAGAATAAACCTACTTATTATATCTCTAGTCAGTATATAATGGTTTAGGAATAACTCTTCACTCAACTTACTCAAGTCTATCAAATACCTTAGAAAGTAGTCATGCATACTTGAGCCTCAAAAAATTGAGATAGAAATTATAATTACCAATAATGCATCAAAATGATACAATTATATATTTATAACACCATAATATTATTTAATAACTTCCAAACTAGACATAATGACTTAGGAACATCAATCTTACTAACACAAAAAAAACTACTAAAGACCTGAAAACATAGACCCGATGAATGTCATTTTAAAATCATATAACGAAAATTAAAATAATTATTATACACATTAATAGTTAATATTTTATTTACATATCATCCTCTAATAGACATATCACAATATCCAGTGTCAACTACTAGTCTTATAGGCCAATTTGTTGACCTTCTCTCTTATAGACCTTACACAAGTAAACAAGCCATTTTGGATTCCATATTTAAAATTAATAAACTAAATATAAAAATTATATATATAATTTATAGTTCATATTTATCCAAAAAACATAAACATGTTAACTAGATACATTAACTCCTGTCATAGAGTCTCAAACTCTTCACTCTATCTTGCATACCTAGAACTATCATTCTGCCTTGAGAATTAGTCATGGTGAGCATGACTTTAAATACTTGTGTCTATACTTTTAATAAATATTTATACATGTTAAGAATAATTTTATATCATTATATAAATCCCACATATAAATATATCATGGTCTAGTGACAATATTAGTCTTACAAACCAATCTCTCAACATTACACCTTCACTATCTCATCTTCACTAGATAAGTCATCTTGTGAATAACATTTTAAAAAATTTAAATGACCTAAAAAAATATAAAATATATTTAAATTTGTTATATTTCTTTCAAAACAACCCCATGCAATTGGATCCATTCTTAATTCATGACAACTCATCCATAATCTCATTCCCACTTCTGCCTAGTTTTTCTCACTATCTTCCTCATTAGGATTTTTAGCAATAGGTAAAATTTCATGAACGTTTTAGAGTATTTTAAGTATATAACCTACTTAAAAACTTAATGGACAAAAAATTCAAGTGAACACATCATCCTCCACTGATTTTCATGCTTTGACCTAGTCAACACTACCTACTACATTAAAAATCCAAGAAATAAGGGATTTCATATAGCTTCCAGTTACTCTTCTGATAGACCACTTCCATATGGAGTTACTTGAAAGATTAAAATTCATGATAAAAACACCAAAAAAATTCATACAATACATTCTGATCCATTTCCATCAACATCTTCTATATTGGGTCACTGTGAGGGTTTTATTAGGGTTTTAGACTGGTTTACATTCCTAACATTTGTTCATAAATATCTACCCCTAAAACCAACTCCTAATGCTTATAATTTATTTTTATGATCCTTTTCCATCTCTTCCTAAGATATCATCTTCCCATGAAATAATCACACATGCCAACAAGCATGATAAAATCCTTTTCAGGTCTACAACACCTCATTATAGCACTCAAGACACCTTAAGACCCATTTTTCATGATTTTTCCATAAAAAATTGACCTAAAACTTTTTCAACACACTTTATTAAATCTATCACACCTCTAATGATTCTCTCATGATCTCTATGACCTTGGAAACTAAACTTGATCCCTCATTAGGCCATATTAGGTCTCTTTACACATTAGGCCTATACTTGTAAGCCATACTTAGACCTTAAACACACATTTAAACCTATTTAAATAATCTAAAAACATCATCCTCATGCCATAAAAACTCATAAAATTCTCACAAATTACCAAACTTATTATCACAAGCCTCATACTTCTCACCTCATCATGATACCAAGCTAATGCCTTTTCACTAGGTCTCTTCATGCAATGGCTATGCCTCAAAACTGATATTGGAACTATTATGAATATTTATTTACCTCATTATCATGCTTACACAACTTTATACACTCTCTCTTACCTTTATTGACATAATTCACCAAGCTTCACTATACTTCATGTATACACCTTCTCACAGGGCTATACTAGGCTTCACAAGACACCTAATAGTCAAAGACTTGAATTTAAGATATAAAATTAAATAAAAACACATGAATAATATCACAATACTTGGTGGTTAAAAAAAATAAGAAAAACTCAAGCATAAGTTCACCCAATTGGGAAACTCTTATGAATCAAATTTTTAAAAGTTGGCCCAAGAAAACATGAGTATTTATCCCAACACCAAAGCCTTTGAATAAAATGTTCCTAAAACTAATTTATATCATAAATATGAATATTATTAGTATTATATTATTTATATAAATTCAACCAATCAGTGTATGAGGCTTAAACACTATGTCCAAGATATAACAGATCATGGGGGCATAGCCATTAAAAGTAAACTATCCACCTCATCTAATAATAAAAATTTAGGAATATATAAATATCCATATCCAAAACATGAGAAGGGACATGGTAAGGAAAAAAATAAATACATTAATTAATTAATTTCATTCAAATTTAATCACCCTTTTGACTTGTGTTGATTACACAAAACATCATATTTATTATATTGCTTTAAACGCACAAGATTGTTCCATTACTACAAGGTATGGCAAGATTACCATTTAAAGTTCTTTATCATCAAATTTTGAGAGTAAATAAAATATAATAGACCAAATTTATATGAAACCACCTAACATATTCATTTTATAGCTTCTCAAAACTTCCCTTCTATATAAATATATATTATATAAAGTCCTCCAAGAGTGAAGATTCCCCCCAGACATCAATCCATCAAATTTTCAAGCATTAATTAGAAATTTATCCACTATAAATCAATTTAATTTAGAGTATTTTGATGTCTCACCAATGGTAAATTTCCATAATTTAACTTTATATAAATAATTCATAAGATTTAGACATAAAGTAAAAAGGGTGTTTACAAACATTGTCTCAGAGTTGAAATTATGTACATTTAGATTAATTAGACATTTAGGGTATCTTATAACAACAATAAAATAAAATATTATCACCATTAAGGCATATATAAATAATGATTGAGTGTATGGGTACCATATATCTTCCTTTAATGGTGGGGTCTATCATTTAGGAGACATTAGTTTATGTGTTTGAATTATATTTACCCTAAATTTTACTTCTTGGATGTCCATGGATCCACTTTATAGACACTATCCCTTTTTCCTTACACCAATGTTTGAAATTTTATCATTATGGAATGTAATTAAACATACTTAGTGATCCTCAACCCTTTCAATACTATAAATTATTATAAGGATGTTATCAAAAATCAAATTATCTCATTGTTACCTAAGACACATATGTTCTAATTGAGGACTCACCAAAGCTTAAAAACTACATCCATCTTTATAAATTGTTTCAAAAACATCTAATATGTGGTGTTATAAAAAAAATAACACTTTAGGATGGTTTTTAAGCCTCTGCACTTAAGTTATAGCATGGGGACTCTCTAAAGTTTTTGGGTGGCCTTATAGCTTAAAGAAAACCTCTAGATAGGGTTAGTTCCCTTGATGCATCACTTAGGATTAATTAATAAACTAATATCTTGAAAGGAAAGGGAGAGAAAGAAAATATGAACTAAAAATGGGGGGTAATAAACCATATGTTTGATCCTCCACCTACCTATTATGCATTGAAAACTTAAGTTAGGATTGAATCCAATTTACCCAACTCAAAATGGGTCTCCAAGCTTGAGTGTTTCACATAGAAGATATAACATGATACATATACTAAAGGAGTTAATCAAGAGGTCTAAAAAGACACTAGTGAATTATTCCAATTTAAATCCATGCAAATTTATTTATAATCTCTCTATATGACCTACAAAGATGACCAATAACTTGAAAAGAGGTAAACATGATAGGAAAAATGAGAGGAAGTAGTATATTATCACTAACATTCATCAAATAGCATGAAGTGTACAATAGATAATTTTTTTGATAAGGATTAATTCATCTTTATTTATTTCAAATGAAAAATAAGTGTTCATTTGGATAGGGCTATGCCATATCTAGTAGAAGGATCCTTACAATGCCAAAATTAGGCATACATTTACAAGAAAATGAGAAGGAGAGAGAATATGGGCATTGGATAAGCTCATGACAAGTGAAATATCAATATGAATAAATTTATAAACAAGAAATACTAAAAAATGATTGTTATGAAGTCTCTTATCCATAAATGTACACTTATTTTGATGATAGTCCTCTCAAGATGGCATAGGAGTTTTGTTTGGCTTGATGACTCACCCTTTGAGATATTGAAATTGACCATTAGGAGTGGTTAGGAGGTGAAAAGTAATTTTATAGGAGTCTAATTGCTTACCCTACATTGGACACCTATTTATAATCTACGTTTCATCATCTTTCCACCTTTGTTATACAATTTCATTCATAATTCTCATATTTTCTCTCTTTAAGGCCTATTCTAGGTATCCCTATTTTGGCACAAACATCCTTGATTTGGGTGATATAAAAAACTTAAAATAAAACTAAACTCATATTTGAGTACTTTTTATCTTTATTTAGCTTCAACTAAAATTTCATGGCTCAAATGCTAATGTAAACCTACTAACCAAACACCCATATTTTCCAATTAGACCTAATAGGCCTAGAACAAGCCTTAAGTATTGGAGACTATAAAATACCATATATTACTAATATAAACCCTCAAAAATATTATTGGGAACATTAAATAAGGTTTGATGGAAAATTTGCATGGTTTGAAACTCAAGTTATGCAAGTTTTATGTTTTTTTATCCCTAGGTTCTAAAACCACAGGCCTATGTAGGCCAAGAGCAAATAAAAATGAAAATTTTGAGTTTTAGGGCACTTCAAAACAAAAAATAAATGTGTGAGGTCTGCCTCAAATTTATTCATCTCTTCAGAAAATTGTTATGCATGATCAATCCTAATGAGCTCTCACCAAGCAAAAATGGTAGAATTCTATGTATAAAAGAGGATTGTGTCATGGATGTAGCTTTTCTTGTCTTTTTTGATGAATCTCTAAACACATTTAAACTTAATTCATGATTTTACCATGCTTATTTTATCAATCCAAACTCTAAAACTCAATACAAACCATTTCATATTCTCTTGGAATCTTGAAAATAGGATTACAAAAAGAGCTCTTTAATCGGTTTTTATATCTTTTTGGGATTGATACTTGTTGGGGTTGAAGATAAATTTTGTATTAAATGATCCTAATTTTTATAATTTCCATATATATTCTTAATATCTCATTATGTCTCTCACTCTTCATTTTTCTTCAAACCTCATACTTCATGTAAGATTCGCCTCTCTTTCTTGAGAATGTAGACCCACATGTTTGTAGACATGTAGGTCTACATTTACCTTAATTAATTCCATTTATGACATATTTATTGATATTATAACCCATGTAATCTCATATTTTATCTCTTATACTAATTTTGAAGATCCAAATCTTTTTTTAAGTCTCTCAAATGCTTCCAAACATCTAGTTTTATTTGTAAACACTAGGTTAATAATGTTCTTAGGTCTGTGTCTTGCAAGTTCACCTCAAGGATGGTATTATGAGCCTTGTGTATAGACACATATTATTTTAGTGTCTAATATCTCCTCCTTTAATTAATTCAATTATAATTTCACCTATACTTCCAATAAAAACCTCAAAAGTGTTTACTCATAAAACCTTTATTTTGTCTTTAAAGACTAGCTTATCCTTTGGAATATATATGCATTGAGTGTATCAATGGGAGTATTTTAGGATTTATTAAAGTGAAAATTATATTTATTTAGGTCATAATTACCAATCCTTCCTCTTTTATATGAATATTAGCTACTTGTTTACTCTACTGGCAAACTTATAGGATGATTCTTTTAAATCCATAACACCTTCTACCAAATGACTGGTTTTTATTCTTAGATGATCTACTATGGATTATTAAATCATATTATACTTTTATATTAATATAAAAAAAATTATTATGCATTTTTAACTCATTCATGAGTCATAGGTCTGTAGCTTCTCTTATTTACCCTTGGAGAATCATTGAAGAACTCAAGACCACTGTCTTTCTAAGTATACCATCTACCCCTTAAATAGGACCTTGGGATAATTTATTGAGATTAATTATCATTTATAAACACCTAAATAGTTAATAAACACAATAAAATAAATATCACAAGGTACTTATAGGTTCATTCAAATCCTTTTGCCAATGGGCTTGTTGGATTCTCTTTAAAATGGCTATGAGTCCATATGAGTATAAGAGAACCTTTAGAATATGGAATTAGAACTTAAAATATTTTATAATAAGTGTGTGATTTTTATTTACATGTTTTTCACTCCAAATAAAATTTCATCCATGCTCAATAATATCACAGCTTGAAAAACCTGTTTATCACCTTCAAAAATATCAAAAAGACATCATTTTTGTCATTTTAGATACTCACACAGTCTAAATTATGGTTTAAATGGATGTGATATGAATATTAAAACCGTTTAAGATCTCCAAAAACCATCCATGTGCATCTATTAACCTATAAACTCATTGAGACAAGAAATACCCTGCCTATGGTGTTTTAGGAGGGTTTTGGGCTGCTTATTTTATTAATGATTTCTCTTAAATAATAACCCCTAAAAAACTAATTATTGTAATTTAAATGGAATAAGGGAACCTATAAACCCCAAAGATAACTATATCTAACTCTATTTCCTCTTCATGAAATGAACATTCTAAAATGGCCATCACAAGCTTACAAAGAGCTTGCAGGAGGAGATGGAATGTGTTTTATCTTATTGAGACCTACCAACATTTAAAAAAGAATTATTTAACCACTAAAAAATATTATAAACCTGATTACATTAATTTATGACCTGAAATTACCATCTCAATGTTGAAAAGTTACTTTATAAGCCCTTGGCAAGTGTATTTCTATGTTATATTTCACTTTCTTGATCTTTGAAGGGTCTCACTTCTTATTACATGTTGAAAATGGCCAGGTGAAAATTTTTAAGGAATAAAACACCTTGAAATATCTTTTAAACACATTATATGCCTAAAAATTCACTTGATACTTATAATTTTTAGAGGTAAACATTACCTTAATTTTCCCAAAACTACCTTAACCTTTCTAAAGCATAAAATAACAATGTTTACATATTACCATGTCTTGTATCTAGAATTTATTATCCACCATAGGACATAATGTCACCTTGGAAGGTCAATACACCAATATTTCACCATAGATCAACATATTTTAATCTTTTCCAAGTAACCTTAAACTTTACTAAGATACCTTAATCTCTCCAAAACCCAAACAAGACCTTCATGAAGGGAATTAATGATAATATTAGACTCTTGACTCACTTTACTATAACTTATAAGATACTTTAATATGATCAAACACTTGTTAAGACATTTTTATATAATAGGGGATGACCTATATGCTAAGACAAAACATATCAAAATATCATTAACAAGGCTAGGTAAGTCTAGAAGCAAAGTTTTGAATTTTCCCCACTTATAGTAGCCAATTTTGACTAACATCTTTGGCGACCTCCTATAATTGCATGCTTTTTATGTAAATAGACTATTTGTCTTCTTACTTACATTGGTCTATGGAGTCACCTCAACTAAATAGAAACTAAAATAAACATGATTAACTAACCTACACACCTCTTGAAAAGGATGAAACACCTAATTGCCTTTAGCACACACAACAAGAAAAGAAACAAACATACCAATAATAAAAATAAAACCAAAAAGACACAAATTTTAATAAGAATCACTTAGGGAAGATCAAATAAAAAACTACTATATAAAACTAAAATTTAAGGTTTGATCCTTCTAGATCAAAATGAAAACTCCTTGAATCCTTTTCATGTGATGAACAAGGATGATGTACAAATTGTTGTTTAGACTTTATTATTACTTTAGAATTATCCTTTCTTGACCACCACTATCTTTGGCTTGACATCAAATGGATCAAAAAAAGAAATCACGTCTCTAGTAAAGACAAATTCATCTTGAAGTTCATAACTTACCTCATGTTGCCCTTTGTTAATGAGATAGACCTATAATGTTACCACACCTTAATTTATGAGGGTAGAAATAGCCTCAACTTCTATTGATTCTTTAAACTCCATCTCTTGTGCACATTGAAGAGAATCATGTTCATCATAGCTTGCCACCTCACAAACTTGAAATTTTGATGGTGACTTATAGGACTTCTTATCTTGCTAAGATCTTTAAATTTCTCACCAATAACTTCATCTTGTCTTTTTAAAGGTGTTAACCTACCAAAATGTTCAAATTCATTAGACATGTCCAGATAGGGTTTCCAAATGCTATCAATACCTACTGTAACTTGTTCATGAGCTAAAAAAATATCAAAAACCATGATGTTCTCCTCAAGATCCTTCTCACTCATGTATTCACCATGTTCATTGGTCAAGACAACCACCTTATAATTATCCTCATGGGCTATAGTTTTACTATCCAAATTTGAGAAAAAAATTATAGTTCCTCCCAAAAGGAAGATTCTTCTTGATCACTTGAAAAAATGCCAAATTCAATATAATTCTTACCATTCTCTTGAGGGACAATAAGATTATCAAAAATGTCAAATTATTTAATAGAATCATGACATAGATGAAATTTTTCCTTTTCAATATCTCTATCTCTTGATCATGAGGCTCAACAAGGTTAATGAACAAGGTGTATTCATGAATATTTACCCTATATTCATCTACAACTTGATCCATTATTGTATGATCATATTTTCCTTCATCAAGACTTAATTAATGACAAATATATTGGTCTTATTCTTCCTTTATGAATAATGGAAGTTCATATACCCATTCAAGGTCTAATTCATCATATTTTTCTTATTCTAGACCTGATTTATCTTTTCCTTCCATGAAAGATGGGAGTTTATCATGTGATTACAACACTATTATGTCATCATTAGCTCCTTATTAAATCTCAAAACCATACCAATTTGACTTATTTTCATGGTCATTCATTAAAACCTTGAGGGTTGTTTAATTTTTGACTAGTAGGTATAGACTTCAACTCATCTTTGAGAGTTGATTTGATTTCTTCTCCACCAAGGGGCTCTACAATGATGATTTTTTCATCATACTTACTCAACAAATCTTCATTACTACCTCTTGATATCCACTTACAGATACAACTACATCAAGCCTTTCAAGGATTACCACCTCACATTCCTTTCTTTATAATCTCTCTTTTCTAACTAAATTAATCTTCTTCCCTTAATGAAATAGGTTCGCCTTCACATTGAAGGGGTGGGAGGGGAAGAAAATTCATTAGATTTATTGAAACTTGATATAGTGTCCCTTTAACTTAAGAATTTAGGAGGGTTAGGCTAATTGTATTATTTTTGGAGAGATGGAAAAAGGAATTAAGTTAAGGATGATACATTCTTTTCCTTCCACTCCTCAATCAGTCTATCAAACTTTGATATATCTTGAACTTTATGGATAGTTGTAATATGAAGGGTAGGTGAAGGACTTGAGGGACTTGAGAGATCTCTTGACTTGACCTCCAACACCTTTTCTCTCTCTTTATCTTGAGCTTGCATATGACTATTTTCATTCTCAAGGATTGACATGATGTAATTAGGAGTCATAGTCCAAGAAGGCCTCTAAGATGGAATGATTTTAAGATATTAAGGAATGGTGGATAAATCTTGAAGAGACTCATTTTTTTGATGTCATATTACAATTTGGAGAAGATTAAGATCATAATAAGGTTGAATTGAGGTAGGAGAGGGAACACAAGGCTGATTATATTGAGTTTGTTACCTCTCATATACCACCAACCTATTCTCAATACATTAGATCAAAAATCTTATCTCAAAAATGTCACTAATTAGGACTTATTTATTTTCACTATCAATATTTCTCCTCTCACTCCTTGAAAACTATAATGAGTCCCTTATCATTTTAATGAGATGAATAGGGACAATTTAGACAATTTATACTTTTTTATCCATATTTATAATTACTATATGATTCTTTAGCATTTTCATGAGCAGCTAAGAGTCTTTTTCTTTATTAGCTTTAACTTTCCTAGCTATATACTTCTCCTTATACTTCAACTCTTACTGATTACAAAGGTTTGATATTCAAGTTATTATTATTGCCTATTATACTCCCTTTATTCTATAATTTTCTTTCATTTACCTCTCAAACTCAAGTCTTACCTCTCTAAAATTTTATTTAGGTTGAAAATGGGAAGAATGACTTTGCCAAGGCTAATTTGGAGCATGAATAGGGGTGGGAGATCAGTAGACACTATGACAAGTTTGATATGATATTGAAGGGATAATTGAAGAGAAGCCATAAACATCATTATCTTGATGTGAAGTATATGTAGGTAAGGAATATACATTTTCATCAAAATAACTGTGAAGATACATACCAATTTTCTAATTTATAAGAACTTGGACTACTTACACCAGTTGTAAATAAATTTGAGTCATCATTGATGCTTATGTTGATGCCTCCATAGGCTAATGTATTAAATAACAACACCAAAAACTTTGTATTTAATGAAATTCTTTGTCTTATTGGCTATGCTAAAATTATTATCAATAAAATTAATCCTCCTCACTTAAGTGATAGCATGGAGACTCTCCAAAAGTTTTGGGTGACCCTGTAGATAAAAAGAACCTCTAGATTGGGTTAGATACCTTTATGAATCACTTAGGATCAATTAATAATCTAATAACTTGGAAGGAAAATGGGAGAAATAAACTATGAACTAAAAGGTAGGGGTGATACACAAAATTAATGCTCCTCCACCTACCTATTATGCATTGAGAACCTAAATATAGATTGAATCTAGTTTTCCCAACTCAAAATGAGTCTCCAAGCATGAGTGATTCACATAGAGGCTATAACATGATGCATAAAATAAGGGATTTGATCATGAGGTCTTAAAAGATACTAATGAATTCTTACACTTGAAATCCATGCAAAGGTATTTATATTAACTATATATAACCTATAAATATGACAAATTATTGGCAAAGAGGTAAACATGATAGGATAAATGAGAGGAATTATTATATTATCACTAACATTCATCAACTAGTTTGAAGCGTAAACAAGATACAAATGTTGAGAAGGATTAATTCAGTTTATTCAATTTAGAGGTAAAATAAGTGTTCATTTAGATAGGGTTATGCCATATCCAACAAAATTATCTTTACAATGAAAAATTCATGCATATATAATAAAATGAGGAGAGACAAGATGTACATTGGAAAAACTCATGATAAGTGTCATATCAAGATGAAGTAAGCTATAAATAATAAATCTTACGAAAGGATAGTTATGAAGTATCTTCTCCACAAATGTACATTTATTTTGATGATATTCCTCTCAAGGTGGCATAGGAGTTTTGTTTGGCTTGATGACTCATCCTTTGAGCTCTTGAAACTACCCATTAAGAGTGTTTAGGAGGTGACAAGTCATTTTATTGGAGTCTAATTGCTTTTCCTTCTTTTGAGACTTATTGAGGATCCATATCCCATCATCTTTCCACCTCTATTCTACAATTTCATTCATAGTTATCATATCTTCTCTCCTTAAGGCCTATTACTTATAGCCCTATTTTGGCACAAATATCCTTGGTTTGGGTGATATGAAACGCTTCAAAGAAACAAAAATCATATTTGAGTACCCTTTATCTTGATTCATCTTCAACCAAAATTTCATGGCTCAACTCCTAATGTATACCTACTAAACAAACACTCCTCTTTCCCATTTAGGTATAATTTGGCCTAATGCAAGCTTATAGTATTGGAGACTATAAAATATCATACATTAATACTAAAAAACATCCAAAATATTTTGGGGAACATTAAATAAGGTCCTATGGAAAATTTTCATGCAATTTCATGAGATGAAACTCAAGTTATGCAAGTTGTAAGTTTTATAGCCCTAGGTTGGAAAAACATAGGCCTAAGAAGGGTAAGAGAAAATAAAAATGTGAATTTTGAATTTTAGGGAACTTAAAAACAAACCAAGACCTATGTGAGATCTGACCCAAATTTATATTGGTTATGCATGATCAATCCTAATGAGCTCTCACCAAGCAAAAATGGTAGAATTTTGTGTATGAAAGAGGATTATGTCAAGGTTGTCAGTGTTCTTGTCCTTTTTTATAAAACTCTAAACACTTTCAACACATTTTAATTTAATTAATTACTCTCCCACATGTATTATATCAATCCAAACTCCAAAACTCATTATAAATCATTGCATATTCTCTTAGACTCTTAAAAACATGCTTACAAAATGAGCTCTTTAGTAGGCTTATATGTCTCTTTGGGTTTGATACTTATTGGGGTTAAATATAATGTTTTTATTTAATTATACTCATTTTTATACCTACAACATACCTTATTAACATCTCATTTTAGCTCTCACTCTTCATTCATTCCTCAAACCTTATACTTCATGTAAGGTTTACCTCTCTTTATCGAGAATGTGGACCTATAAGTTAAGTTAACCTTAATTAAATCCATTTATGACATGTTTATTTGTCTTATAACCCTTATAATCTCATATTTTAGACTATTTTTTAAGATCCATCTTTATTGAAGTCTTTCAAATGATTCTAAACACCCAATTTTGTTTACAAAAACTAGGCTAATGTTCCTAGGTATGTGTCTTACAAGTTCACCTCAATGATGTTCTTAGGAAACTTTTATATTGATGAATATTATTTTAGGGTCTCATATATTCATATTTAAGTACTTAAATTATCATTTCACCTGTATTTCTAATCAAAACCTTAAAACTATTTACTCATAAGACCTTTCTTTTGTCTTTGAAGACTATAGGTCTCCTTTGGATTGATATGTATTGAGTCTATAAATGGGAGTACTATATTATTTCTTAAATTGAAATTTTTATTTTTTAGGTCATCATTACAACTCCTTGTATAGGGCTATTATCTACTTGTTTACCCTACAAGTAGACTTGTAGGATGATTATTTTAAATCCATAGCACCTTGTTCTTCTATAGATGATTGCTCTTTCTCCTTGGATGATTAAATAATATTATACTTGGATATTACTAAAAACCTTTTGAAGATGAATTTTTTAATCATTCATGAGTCACAGGTCTGTTGCTTCTCTTATTTACCCTTGGATACTCATTAAAGAACACAAGACCACTATCTTTCAAAGGATACCATCTTCCCCTTAAGAATGATGTTGGGCTACTTGATTGAGATTAATTATCATTTATAAACTCCTAAATGGTCAAAAAACACAATAAAATAAATATCATGAGGTGCTTATAGGTTCATTCAAATCCTTTTGCCAATGGGCCTATTAGAATCTCTTTAAGATGGTTGTGAGTCCATATGAGTGTAAGAGAACCTTTAAAATGTGAAAGTAGATTTTAGGATATAATAGGAGTGTGGTAGTTTTATTTGCAATTTTTCACTCAAAAAATAATTTCTTCTATGCTAAAAAACATCACAGCTCAAAAAACACTACATGCCACCTTCAAAAATAATAAAAACATAACATTTTTATCATTTTGGCTGCTCACACATGTTAATTTATGGTGTGAAATGATGTGACATGACTATAAAAACCCTTGAAGATATCCAAAAAAAATTAAATATGCATCAATTAACCTAAAAACTCATTTAGACAAGAAAAACCTTACCTATGGGGTTTTAAGAGGGTTTTGGGTTGCTTATTTTGTTAATAATTATTCATACAACATATCCCTTAAAACCAAAAACCAATGCCTATAATTTAAATTTAATAAGGTCCCCTATAAACCCCCAAGATATTTTAATCTAACTCTCTTTCCTCTTCATGAAATGAACACTTGAAAATGGCCTTCACAAGCTTGCAAAGAGCTCAATAGAGGAGATGGAACAATTTTTGGGTTATTTTGACTTATCAATGCTATGAAAATAATTATTTAACCCTAAATCCCTTAATAGACATAAAACCATCATTTATGACCTAAAATGAATATCTCCATGTTGAAAAGTTGCTTTATAAACCCTTGGATATTTAAAGGTTTTTTATGTCAAAATTCACTTTATCCTTATAGTTTGTAAAGGTAAGAATTACCTTAATTTCTTCAAAACTACCATAACCTTTGTTACACATGAAATAACAATGTTTCCGTCTTACCATGTCTTATCTCTAGAAGTTATTATTCACCATTGGACATCATGTCACCTTGGAAGGTCAATACATAAATATTTCACCATATATCAACATATCTTAACTTTTCCAAGTAATCTTAAACTTTGTTAGGATACCTTAATCTCTCCAAAACCCAAAAAAGACCTTCATGAAGGGGATTAATGACAAGACTAGGAAATTGGCTCACTTTCCTATACCTTGTAAGAGACTTTGAGATGATCAAACACTAGACACAACACTTTTATATAATAGAGGATGACTATAGGCTAAGATAAAACCTATCAAAATACCATTAACAAGTTTAGGTAAGTCTGGAAGAAAAGTTTTGAATTCTCCCCACTATGGTATCCAATTTTATCTAAGCTATGGTTGGTTAAATTTACCATCCACATCCACTTCCACATATACTCTATCTACAATTAAAGAATCTAATTAACCATCCACTTTAAAATCCATGCCATATCCTCTATCCTAATCAAAATTATTGACAAAAACATGGGTGAATATGAGATCCAAGATGATAATCACTTGGATAGAATTCACATCTCTAAACAATCATGGCAAGCCCCATTATCTAAAGGAAACTCAAGTGGTTCATAAATTTATAAAAACATCATTTTTATAAGGTGGTCTTATTTATGATGTTAAAATTAAAGATTGGAATTACTCCTAGATTTATTCTAATGAACAAGTTACTTGCTTCCTTAATAACTAATATCCCATAGCCAAATCCATCATGTTTAATATAATGAGTTATAAATTTAAGGGCCTTGGACTTCATAAACAAGGACTAATATAACCTATCATAATTAAATCTAATGAATCTTTCCATCATTTTGGATTTAACCCACTTAATGTAATCATAACACTTTTCTAAAGTGACTCTTCTAGTGAGTCTGAGACAAGCTCTTCAAACACTAAAATGGGTTTCATCTATAGCCGATTTGAATATTTATCCATGACCAACCTATTCCATGAAATCTTAATCTTAACACTTGACCTAAAATATCTAAACCTAATCCAATTAAAACCTACACTTGATCACTTTAAAAATTATTAATTAATATTTGAATGCTTGAGGACATGAGGCCATACTTTAGTAGGTGATCATAAAAGGGTTTTTCCATTTAGTTAAATGACTTTGAGTATTTTGGGGAACCATTATCACATCATAAAATTATTAATACAAAAACATCAGATGAACAAGACTTTAAGGATGAACTTAAGCTTCCTCCACTACCCTTAAAATATCAATAAAAATTAACTCTCCTGGTTAATTCTCCTAGTTGAAGACACCATCATTGTTAACATTAGGATAAAGGAAAATCCAAAGATAGTAAAGCTTTCCACATCATTAACTAAAGAATAAAAGGAAACCTTCACCCTTTTTATTATTATTTTTTTAAACATATTTTCATGGTCTTATGAAAATATTCTAGGGCTTGAT
Organism: Torreya grandis; assembly: GCA_037957365.1. Classification (NCBI taxonomy): domain Eukaryota; kingdom Viridiplantae; phylum Streptophyta; class Pinopsida; order Cupressales; family Taxaceae; genus Torreya; species Torreya grandis. Next base: position 130,728 of record JARHVA010001622.1, read on the forward strand.
CCTTCATTTGTTGTGCATCATTTTGTGATTCATCTAGATGTAAAACCTATAAAACATAAACATAGAAAAATACATCCCAAAGTTACACTCTTAGTGAAGGAGGAATTAAAAAATAAATTATAGGTTAGATTCATATTTTGAACAAGGAATCCATAGAGGGGATGTTATTATAGTGTTAGTCAAGAAAATAAACTCAAAATAAAAATACTAAAAACTAACACCTCTATCCTAGTACTAGGGAGAGCATAGGTAACAATCATACAATGGAAACAAAACTAGAAAAAAAAATTCATCCTTTTACCTTCCTTGTATCTCCAAAATGGCTTGTTGAATTGGATTGCTTGACTATGTACTCAATAAATCTTTATCAATTAAGCTCCATTACTCCACCTCTCATTGGCATCTTGGTAATGTTGGTTGGCTTAAATTGGCTTGCATTTTGATATTGGAATGGTAACACTACTAGAAAGGATTCTTACATCTATTTTAGAGTAATAAATTTAAACCAAAATATCTTATTGATCAATAGGTAAGGCCTTATATTTATAGTCTCCAAATTTAACTCTCACCCAATGTGAGTTAAGGTTGAGTTTAAATATGGAATGAATTCAAAATATCCTTATGTGAGTTGAGGTTAACTCTAGTTGAGTAAAAAATGTGTCATGTAATTATGATTTTTAATAAATAGGCATGGATGTTAAATTAGATATTTTAAAATATTTGTGATAGCTTGAAAACTCATAAAGGTAATGATGAAGAGGCTTGATATTTTGAATTTTTCAATTTCCATTTTTAGATATTCATTTATTTCAAATAGATAATTTAGCCAAGAATTTAATATAGTTTAATTAGTTGATTCATTTTGATTAGCATTTTATCTCTTTTAAAAATTATTTAAGTGCCCTGCTTAATGGGTCCATAGGACAAACTACCAATTGGTAGGTTGTAAGGTGATTGTAGATGAATTCGTGAGATGTTATTATTTTTTACATGATTTTTAGAATTAAAAAATGGTGTGTGGATAAAATTAGAATGTTTAGTGATTCCTAGGCTTAATTTATAATGTTTGATAGAAATTAGTTTGAAGTCTTGTCAGAAGCTAGTTGTGGCTAGAATGGGATGTCTACAATTTTACCTTATTTAGGAAGGCATTTCAAGATATAGGAAAAGTAACATCTTCTCAAAGAATGAAAAGGTCATGCATGCCTAATGAGTCAACTATAAATAGATGAACCTTGGATGCCCCTTCAAAGGAGAAGGCAACAAAGAAGGTAACCTATCAGTCCCTTGAAAGAAGGAAATGATGGGACCAAAAGGTAAAATGGGGGGTGGAAAAGACTAATTTGCCTATAGTTAGTTATAATCAGTGACATGGTAAGATGACCCAATTGTAAAAATAAAAAGTATGATTTACCCAAAGGTATTTATAATCATCGGCATATAAGGTGAAAAGATAATGATTTTTCCAAGGTGGTTATAATTAGTATCAAAATGAAAACATGCCCTAGTTGGGTAGATAGAGATAATGATTTACCCAAAGGTGGTTATAACCATTAACATCATGAAAACATGACCCAACTTGGGCAGATAGAGATAATGATTTGCCTAAAGGTGGTTATAATCATTAAAATTTAGATAGATTAAAAATAATGATTTTCCCAAAGGTGGTCATAATCATTAGTATGGAAGTGTGGGACAATATGAAAAATTGGAAAAAGGATATTATGGACTGAATCCATACTCATAGAATAAGAGTAAGTTGGTACAAAGGATAAATATGAATTTGGGTAACTTGTTAGTTGTTATCACTCTAGAGTGTACCTTATTTGAATATGTTCAAGGCATGCCCTCTCTATAGATTATACAATTGGATCTTCTCAGAGTGTGGGTGACTCTAAATTGAGAAGAACCTCCAGAGATGGTTGGTTCCCTTAAGATATAATACTAAACCTAATCTACTATTTTTTTGGGATGAAAAGAGGAAGGGGAAATTGAAAGAACATCTTATCTAATAGGGTGATGAACTTGAATTGTTTATATCCTCTCGAATCTATTGAAACTAATGTATGTATATAAATAAATAAAAATTATAGATTTACCCTAATCATAAATGTTTTAGATGAAGGATTGAAAGAATTTTGGATTACAAAATTCTTTTTTTTGCCTCTTTAAATAACCTACAAAAGGTGAGATAGAAAGCAATAGGTGAGGAAGGGATCTACCAAAAGGGGATATAATCCAAATTATGTGATAATAAAAAATAAATTACACTCTATTCTATATAAAAACTCATGCAAAAAGAATCTCCTTTATTGATGTATGGTCCAGAATACAGTTTCTTTTTTTAGCTCTAGGAATTGTGAAAAAATGGCTTGAAAAAGCCAACATATATGTCTAAACTATAACCTAATCCAATGTTTAATTTATTTTAGATAAGGAATATTATTGGTTATTTAACCAAATAATTCATCTTTTTACAATATCCAATAAACTTTTTTCAAAAAATCTTTGAACTCCACAAAAATTGCATGGTCTTTAAAATTAGCATATAAAGGAGGTAGTGGGCCCATGTTTGATAATTAAATAATTTGAATGAAATGATATGATATAATTTTATGTCTTAACTCAATATTGAAGTGATTTTTAATTTTTTTAAAACCTTAAATTAACAAGATCACTAAGAATAGATGTGGCACTTGTTAATTAGTCAATAAAAGTGCAAGACCTAGTCAACTCCAAAAAGGCTTGCCTTACATGAAAAGATATTTTTAAGGCTGAATTATGAATTATAAATTTATGTAACATCATATATGAATCATTAAAATTCATTTTCAACTCCTTGATAGCCAATTTAATTCCAATCTCAAACTTATCCATTTGATCAACTAGGCCTATTAGGCCAAAAAGGCTTACAAGCTAATCTATGAAATTAGACAGCATGAAGCTTGAAATAAAAAGCCATGAAACATAAAAAAACAATTAATTATACCTATAAAAAATTTATTCATCACCAAAAATGTGATTTTGATGAGAAAACTTTTGCCATTCAGTCAATAGGGTTGACTAAGCCTATTTTGCTCCATTTTGTAGAAGACTGACCATTTTGATTGAGATGGTAGGGAGAATTACAAGATTATTTATGATAAAATTAAGATTTTATAAATAATAAAAAGTCTTATGCTTCAATCTCCATTTATTATATTTCATTGAACTACCTTTTATTTCATTTTACATGTTTTTTCCACAAAAAACATGATTTTTGCCCTCATCTATATAACTCCATGTATAAAATTGGAATTTATGGAATAATATCTAAGCTTAATTGAAATTTTAAAGGGTTTTAGGTTTACCTATGATGATTTTATGGCAATAAAATCTTCTTTTCACAAAACTAGTTTTTTAGGGGTTTAGGAGGATTTTGAAGTTAAATCTTCAAAATTATGATTCATAAAGTATAGAAATCCAAATCACAAAATATTTACATTTATTAATATCACATTAATCGCAATGACATCTCTAAAAATATCAGGTTCCCATGTAATATATATGAAAATTTACCATGTGAAGGAAATTTGCCTATGGGTTTTTGACTACAATTTGGGCTACCTACACTCTTAATGATTGATTATAAAAAATATCACATAAAATTATCATAATTATTCATGAAATTTAATTAAATATGGGTCTTAAAATCATACTAATATTGTTTATCCAAACTCCACATGTGGTGAACAATATGAGCATCTGAACAAGAGGCTTCGAAGGGTGTCTAGAACTGTAAAAGTGAAAAAACTTCACCAAGATGAAAATGAATATTCAAATAATTCAAAAAGATTTTAAAAAATACTTATGGTACATTTAAAATTATATAAAAACACTCTAAAATTTATTTTTTCTTGAAAAGTCAAAAAACCCCTTTTTGTCATATATGCCTATTTGCTTGCAAAAGCTTGCATGAACATGGTTTACTTAAAATTTTGAGTTTTTAAACTCTTTAAAGGTATTTATATGATTTTAAAACACCATTAAATTGTTTTGAAACTCTTACCTAGGATTATGAACCTCTGTGGTACTCCAGAATGATGCCTACTCCAATGGTGATCTCAAACGAATAGGCTGAGGTCTGAGACAAAATAGTGAGTATCTACACTCATCTAGTGGACTTTAAATTATTTTTATAAGATTATATAACTCATTATTACCTTTTGTAACAAATTTTAGGTCTTAAAACCACCTATAGCACCCCAAATCTTCAAATTTATTTCAAATTTACCCCTTATACATGGATTGTCTGCATGTCTGCATGTTTGGCTGATTTGTACATATTTAAAAGTGTTTTCATGATATTTATATGTTTTAAAATGTCAAAAAAAATATTTATGTTTTTAAATATTCCTTTTAGGATTTTTAAAACAACCTCTACCCCTATTTTAAGTATACTTTGACCCCCAAACAAGGCAATTAGGCCCTCTTATGTATAGTTCCGTACAATAGGCTTATACTATCACATTAAAATATTGGAAATTATTAATATATTTATTAATGTCTTGATAATTGTGAAATTTTCATTTATTTGAATATAACCATCCCAAACCACCTCCTAACCAATAGATACCTTGAGTTATGCTTGCAAGTAGAAGACTGTGAGGGGCTATTATGGCTATAAGAGCAAGTTAGGTTGCCTTAATTATTCCATTTGATGAACTTTATGAGTTTTCATGAATTCTGATGGACATGATGATGAATTTCAAACAATACATGCCTTTTTAAGTGCTAACAAACCCTTTAAACACACTTGAAGCATTAATGACCTTTTGATTGTGACATCTTCTTGGTGACTGTAGATGGTTCCTTGAGTGGATATAGATCACTTGGTTGAGCTGAATTTAGTTAATTTCTCCTCTTTAATCATTCCTTGAAACCTAAAATTTCTCCTTGTGCATGCATGACATGAATGCAAGCTTATTAGTATGATAAACCCTATAATGATCACCTCCCTCTTAAACACTTGCTTTCATGCCTTTTCAAACTTTGTAAGCCCTATGTACTAAGGATAGAGGGTAATTTCATGAATTTTTAAGTGAAAATATTTTTATAAAATCATTCTAAGTCTTTATTGAAGTTGGTATTAAGATACAAATGCCACGTAGAAGATCTACTTGCTACTTCTCTTAACCCTTGTAGCCTCCTTTGAGACTTGTAGCCCTCAACGCTGTGATCATATAGGCCTATAGGTTTTTTTTGTGTCTATGTTAGCCTTTTAACACTTTTTATCTTTTGATGTTTGAAGTTTTTTATTAATCCAAACATCCTTATGAGACTAGCCTTATCCACAACCTACTTGTTTTGACTCCAGGAATAGGCCATTAGGTGTCTTTAGCTGACTGTAGGTTAGTTAAATTGTCTCCATGGTTGTAGGAGGTGATCTTTAGATCATATGACTATAATATATTTCTATTTCATGTTGATACTAATCAAAATTTATACTCAAAACACTTAATAATCTATGAAACAAACATGACAAATTCACCTTGTCACTATTCCTTTTGATCACAAAACTTGTATTAGGTACATTGATCATGCTTAAGCTCTTAATTGGCCCCTATACAAATAAGGGACTATAGGTGTATATCATGTTTATTAATGACCATAAAAAGTTATTTTACTTAAACCATATTGATTCCCAATATGTCTTGACCTATACCTTTCTTGGGATGATCCATATGCATTCTAGGTTCTTAAAAGTCCAAAACCCTACATGTATGTAAAAGTTAATGAGAGATGGCTATAGGTAGAATTTTTGGGCCTATTATAGATGTCAAAACATAAAAATATCCTTTCATATCTCATCATCTCAACTATAACTCTTTATGATATTCCCATAAACATGAATCCCCTAACAAAGATCCAAAAGTGTATTAAAACTCCTCATACATGGCTAGTGAGCTGATATGTGAGATAGATTTGATTGTAGGGTTAAATAATATGATGGATATAGGTTAGAATCTTTTAGTGACACCTATTCCCTTTATGAATCATCAAGTTATTTCAAAACTTGAGCTAGCCCTTTGATGTTACAACATGCTAAAATTTAACTTTTCCTTCTTAATCACAAACCCCTATTAGTAATTTCCTACTTGTATCATCAGTTGTATGAACTATAGGATCTATATAGATTTTAGGAGTCCATCATGGTGGATATAGGTTAATTTTTAGATTTTTAATTAGGTATTATCTTGATCTTACACCAAAAATATCCTAAAGTTACTAAAATGTTTTATTGTTCTTCATATTCTTCAAGAAATCCAATTTCTCACTTCAAACTACCTTATAGTTGACTCATGATGACTGTTGGAGTCCATACCTGATTGTAGGATATCCTCTTAGGTGTATTTGGCCATTATCCTCTCCTTAAAACCCATGACATTTCCTATTCTTTTCTTGTCCTTTATATATTTCCAAATTACTTGTTCAAGCCTTTAGGTGATCAAACTAGCCCTCTTACCTTCAAAAGTTCATCAAGTAAGCCCTTCATGGCTATGCCACAAACATTTAGGTGCATTTTTAGGGGTTTTAGGTGATTGGGTAGCTGATATGATTGTTTTATCTCTACTTTAAGACCTCTAAATCCACCATATCCTACTTATATTCATAAAAAAGCCTCAAAAACCCCTTCTGTTACCAAGCTTGACTTTGTTTGCTTTCTATGTTATGACTTAGGGTTACCCTTGCTATGATAGATATATCATTCCCCTTGTTTGAGTTGAATATGGGTGATTTTTTAAAACCTCAAGTTCTTGATATGCCTTTTCCTCTTTGAAATATAATGAATTGATTGTTTACCTTATACCATGTTTTGCCACCTTGAAATACCATCCTCAAAAGTGACCATATCTTTGCCCTTGTAGAATACTATATGATGGTTATTTGTATAGAAAAATGACTATTTATGACCTTAGGAAGGTCCCAAAGGCATTTTTAGTCCTTATATCTCTTGATAACCATGGCATTTTTTCTCTTGAACCTTGATTGTCTATGACCTTAGGAAGGTCTTAAAGGCATATTTAGTCCTTATCTCTCTCTTCATAACCATGACATTTATTTTCCTAAACCTTGATGAAGGCCTAATTGATGATCACAACCCATAACTTATATCATAACCATCATGATCATACCTAGGTTGAGTTATGAGCTATAGATGATCCTTTCATGATTGTACTATGATGCTTTGCTGGCCTATATACCACTTGATCATGCTTTTGATTGATTTCTCTTGTCAATCCATGAACCTCACATGATGAAAATAGTGATGAATAGATGGTATGACATGGATAATGGAGAAGTGGTGGATGAAAAAAATATGGAAGATGAATAAGAAGCTTGAAAATAATGGAAAATGGTTGTGCATGGCAGTGAGATGGGGTGGATAGGATGGTAGTGGGAAGGAGCATGAAAGATTATGACGAAGGTGACCAAATGGTTCATATGTAAACATATACCAATGATAATCACATCTCATGACCTTGGAATCCATTAAAGGAGAGGAAGTGGGTCAAATTCAAAGCTAGTTTTCTTTAAAAACCTTAAATTTTTTAAACAAACCTTGAAATATGTTAAACTAGCCCTTTTGAGAGACATGGGAGCATGGAATAGGATAAGAAATGGATTTTCTTGGAGGATTTCCTTGAGAAATTGATTATGACCATGTAAAACATGATATAAACCTTGAAAACTTGAATTTATTGTAAACTTGAAACTACCTCCTTCTTCCATGACCGTACAACTATCCCTTTGAAGATTACTAAATGCAAATTAGACTGGCTAAGTTTTTGACCTTTGTTTGACCTTGAATTAAATGAGGAATATATTAATAATGCCATAAATAGGTATAAAAAATCCCTAAAATTCTAAAACAAATTTATTTTCCCTGAAACTCTACCCAAGTGAGGAAAAAGTGAAAAAAATTGGTTTCCTTCTTGGTTGCAAGGAAACAAATTTTGACTTGACTTCAACTGAATGGTTCATGAGCTTGGAGAATATAATTTAGGTTAAACTTACACAATTACTAATCCATTTTATTATAATTTTTTCACTCTAAATTTGAAATTTGTACCCTTCCTCAACAATTCATACCAGTAGAAAACCTATAGGCACATCCCTCTATGCCAAGAAGTAAAGTGTTAATAGAAGGCTAGTTTTGGGCTTGTATAGCCATGAATTGACATGAAACTCCTCATGAATATTTATTATTCCCTAAATATAATAAACCTTACATTGGATGTATGGATTCCATATAGATTCTGTACTATCTTGCAAAATGAGAGAAAAAGAGTCTTTTTTACCTTTAAAAGACCACCAAAGCCTTCCACGACTTGGTAAAGAACATTTGAGAATAATAACGTGACATTCATGAAAAATTATACTTTTTAAACCTTTTTAAAGTTTTTAAACTTAGAAATAGGCATGTTTGGGGTGGAAAAGGGCCCTTTTTGGCTATTTAACATATCAAAACACTTTTTCATGACTTAAAACTTCGGACATAGGCTATTTTAATGTTTTAAAACATATTGAAAGACCTTTTGGAATAAAATATTCCATTTTTGAACCATTTTTTTGACATTTTACTCCAAAATTAACATTTTAGGCCATAATTCACTAGTTTGACCAGCTACAAAGGGATATTGGCAAGATTTAGGAAAGTTTCAAATGATAGGGATAGTAATTTAACATTGAAACTAGTATGGAGATGCATTTTATAACTATCAAGGATTAAAATTCATTCATGTTTTAATTACTCTACATTTTGGGACATGATTTAGATATGGTAGGAATTTATCAGGTGACCAAGGAGGAGTACCATGGCATCATTGCTTGTAATATTTATTGAGATGATTTTTGTTGTAGCATGTGATGGTATGAACCATGATATGAAACACTATTATAACTTAGCCAAAATATGCATAAGGACTAACACATGATCTAGTAAACAAGTGAAACTAATGCACCAATGATAAAAACCATGACGATAATGTTGACATATGGATATGGATGGACTTAAGTATAATGCACAAGGAATCACCCAATGATTTCAAATATACTAAGTCAAGGAATGATAAAGAAATAAAATAACCATGTAAACAAATATATAAACATAAAGACAAAAACACTAATAAACAAAAATCACAACAAAACACCAAAAATGAAAAGGGAAAAAATAATCAGAACAAAATCAAACAAACATAAACAATCATTAATCACAATGTTAGTGTAAACAAGGAAAGAACAATTGGCACAAGGTTTACCCTAGGCTATAGGTAAATAATGAAATACAAAATGATAGACATTATCCCTAGGTTATATGAGACAACAAAATACACAAACAAAATGGGGGAATAAAAGAAAAGGAAGTGGTAGCCATGTTGACTCTAGATTCATAAGCCAAGTGGATGATGCTTACATTATTCCAATAATGCAAGATCTAACATGAGCTTTAGGAAAAATTTAGCTATCATAGGATATGGGATAGAATAAAATTATGAAAAGAAAATGTGACTATGTTATTGAAGAAATATGGGGGGTCTCACAAAACATTGTGAGCATAAAATGAAGCCAAGTGGGCATGAATGTATGAAAGTCGAATACATAATGCACATAACATGAACTCATAAAATAAAGAGAGTGTAAGGATTTAGACTAGAAAGGATGGGGAAACTAAATAAAAATTGGTTACTCATAAGATAGTTATGGGTCCTAGGATCCTTAAGGCAAAAAAAAGGTTAAAAAAATGGAAGGTGAAATCGAGCTAACCCGAGATACCTAATGTATCTAGGTGCTACCTACATAGTCCTTATAGACCTCAAGTCAATGTATTTATCTAAGTAATGAAATGAAAAATACCAAGGCATTATATAAATAAACTAAATAAATATGTGGCCCATCCCAAAAATATTGATGGCTTTATATCTCATGTAGAAATTCTTAGCCAATTTTCATGATTTTGTAATTTTTAGGATTCTCTAGGTCTTTTAAAAATGTTTTTGAAATTTTCTATGTATTTCAACTCGATCTAAAATTATGAGATAATAAATAGTCTAACTCAAAAATGGAGAGATTTTTCAACTATAAACTACATTAAAATGGTAAAAGTGTGGCAAAAGGGTGATTAAACTGACCTCAATATGAATCAAGCACTACCTACATAGTCCTATTAAGACCTGAAGTCATTGTAATTCTACCTTACATCAAAGGAATCTAACTAGGTAGTATCAATTTTTTAAATTAGGAAAATGACACAGTATGACAATAAGAATGGCATGGTGATACAACAATGCATGGTAAAGGTGTTTCTCCTAATTTACCCATAGGTGGTTATAATTAGAAAATAATGGCATAGGTCAATGATACTAATTTTCCTAAAGGAGGTTATAATTAGTAGCATAGAGTGGAGCATTTATTTTCCCAAAGGTGGTTATAATAATTAACACTTGGAATGAAATGAAATAACAAATGAAAGATGCAATTTCTAAACCACTATCATATTGGTCCAAGATACTTCTTATGTCTTTAATATGGAATCAAATACTAAAACATGGTCTGAATCCCCTTGTTGATGGTGCCCAAAGAACCAATGGAATGAAACCAAGGTCAAAGGGTTGGATAGGGAGGGTAAAAATAACTTTGGTCTTTTATTTAAGGTATGGTAGAATGGTATATGGTATGGTACAAATAATATGATGATATGGTACAATGTAAACATGCCTCATAAATAATACTTTAGGTCTCTTAAATGAAATAATGATTGAGGTGTATGATGTTCATCATCTCATCAAGTTCATCTCCATATGGTGTAGAAATCCTATATGCTCTAGAGCCAGAATTTATAACAATGAAATATAGGACTATCAAATTGGGTTGGAACTTGCCCTTCTTTTTATTCTCAGTTGTCGTGTTTTTTTTAATTTTCTTTGAGAACAAGATCACAAGGCTTGAACTCTTTATGTTTTACCCACTAGTTATACTAGCCACAAAGTCTATTTTGGTATGTTTGAAGGTTGTTAATAATGGCCATGTATTTTTTATCAAGTAACTCTAGCTCTAGTCGATCATTTACTATTCATCTTCATCATCCAAGATGTGTGTCAATGAGATGCATTATATATTGAGATGGTCAGGACCAATGTTCTCTTGCCTTGTCTTAACATTAATTCAAAATTGGAATTCCTAAAAAAGCATTAACCAATGAGATATCCATCCACCCAAAATTGGCTTGTTTACCAGATATCATAGAGATTGATTATTTATAAATAATATAAATGGGGAAGTTAGTAAATAATGTCAAAATTTTCCTAGTTCAAATACAATTTATAGAGCTTCCCTCTCAGTTGTGGTATAATTCTTTTTGGCCACATATATTTTTCATCTTGCAAAATGGATTAGATAGTCCAATCCTCCTTTACTAGGATGCAAAAGCATTGTGCCAACTATGGTACTTAATACATCAACATGCACATGTAAAGGTTTACCCTAGTCACGATAAATAAGAATCACTATAGTAACCAACCATAGTTGATATCCACAAAAGTTGTTTGACACTATTTGGTCCATATAAAAGGAATGTATTTATGTAGTAATTTCTTTAGTAGAGTTGAGATAATTTTATATCATTTTATGAATTTTCAATAATACCCCATGTGACCCAAAAATCATTGAACTTATGTAGAGGAATTTGGTGGTGGCATACTCACTATTATTGCAATCTTCACTTGATCCACCAAAATTCCTTTTCTACACAAAACATGTCCTAATACAACACCAATTAGTGTGAAAAAAGTATTTTTTTCAATTTAAGCACAATTTTAAGTGCTCTACATCTTTCCAACATTAGTCGTAATTTTTAGAAGTGTTCTCAAAAAAATGAGAACACTACCCAATAGTCTAAATATACCTCTAGAAAATCATGGATGAAATCTTTGAATACAGTTACTAATACCTTGGAAAAAACCGCAAGTGCATTCTTTATACTGAATGGCATTACCTTATATGTGAATGATCCCCATTATATAAAAAATGTCATATTAGTTCTATCCTCATCTATGATGGGTATTTGATGATACCCACTAGATCCATCATGAAGGAATACACCTCATGTCCAACTACAACTTCCAATACTTCATTAGTAAATAGTATTGGAAAGGGGTCATTAACACAAGAATCATTTATAATGTAATAGTTTCTATAGATACAAATATTTCCTATTTTATTTGGATATATAATCATAAGACTCACCCAGTCTATTTTTCCCGCAATAAATATTATTCCTATGTCTTACATATGATTCAATTTAGTTTTGAATTTCATCTTAATATTAGGATTGAGATGGTAAGGCCTCTTTTTGATGGGGCAATCACCTTCCTTTGGTTTTATATGTACTTCCCCTAAAGAAAGGTCCACCCCTTTGAATTCTACAAAAGTAGTAAGAAACACATCTGTGTAATCCCATAAAATCAATAATGCTTCCAAAATGTCCTTCTATTCCCAATAGTCACCAACATGTGCCAATTTTGGTGTGTCTTTTAACCCAATGTTCATAAATTGTTCCTTTAGGGGTTCCTGATACAATTTCCACTCATCTTCTAGAATGGATTATTAAATGGCCCACTCACCTTCTCACTCTAGAAATTGTATCTATCATAGTCAGTCTTCTTCACCTTCTTCATCCATGGGTTTAGGTAATATTTTATAATCTAGTTTTAGATCAAAAAAATTAGTGAGTTCTAAATAATCTTCACTAACTAAATCAGAGTCATCAATAGACTTTTTGAATATGATTGGAAGGCTGAATTTTGATCTTTGCTTTACCTCTACATTGAGTCTGCATAGTTGTAGTGTCAATAAGATCTTGAGCATCTTGTTGACTATGTTTGACTTCCATGGTATTATCATAAATAAGTTCATGAGCCTCCATCTCCTCTAACTTTGAATCATAATTGTTGTGTAAATCTTCTACTTATCCATGGCATAAAAATATTTTTATATTTTGTAGCACACTATGAACTAGCAGACTCTCACTTTCAAATATGAAAGTTTAAATAAAGTTATTTTCCACTTGCACTTGAATTTGGTGTTTTGTCTCTCTATGGTGTTATTGGTGAATGTACCAAGTATTAAGAAAACCCCATAATTTGGAAAAAAATAATATGGCCAATAATTTGAATTGATTTCTTCAGCCATCCATACTTAAATGCACTATTGAATATGGTTCTAAGGGAATTACCCTTCTTGAAACATAGGCCATTCACTTTATCATTCCAAAAGTAATTGTAACCATGTGATGATCAATTTTCACACTTCTACCCATGTCTTACTACTATCATGATGTACTAGCCACTAGCTAATTGCAACTCCTTTTAATGCATAATTGAGGGCACTTACCCTTTGGCTATCTTTAGATATATGAATTTGGAGTCACACTATAAAGTCACCAATGTATTTAATGAAAAAGTACTAAGATAATTTTTTGAGCAGTTACATAAACCAAGTGTAAGGGTTTAAGCTCATAATCATTTCTATCCCAATTTAGCATGTAAATGTTGGAATCACCACTGACAAAAGAAGCTCAGTCCCATGGGAGCATACCTTTAGAAGTAGGTTCAAATTAGTCATGATTCATAAAAATATCTTGATATAACAACTCTATAACATACTATGTAGGTGAGTGTACTGATAGAGATCACACTTCATCTTCTACATCTATGGAAATATTCAAAGGTTTGAAAGAACCCTTATCTCACAATTCAATATTTTTTGGCTCTACTAAAAGAGATTTATATTGGTTCATTGGCATGTTGTGTTTTATATTAGGAACATTCTACATCATAATTTTCATCTAGTTATTCCCTCTTGCTATGTAAGGAGAATTAGGTTCTTTAGGAATTATGTATGATGTGGAGTCTTTATTAAGAGGAATGATTATTATACAATCATATTGGTGATATTCTATTTGATTCATTATCATGTTTAGTGTCATCTTACCATCTTAGGCCCACTTTTTCCCTAGAAAAGATAGAAAGAGAGTTCTATCTATCTTTATATCTATTACTTCAAAGTCACCATGTAGAGTTAACTCTATGAATTTAATCTTCACATCTTCCAAATATATTATAGGTTCTACCCTACTATAGTTTGCTAGACTGAGTGTTATAGGACTACAACTCAAACAAGGTATGTCGATTACCTCTTGGGTAGATCATGGGATCATATTCACAATGCTCCCAAAATCACACACAACATTTGGTATCTCATACCTTGCTAACTATATATCTACTCTAGCATTTACATCCCATGGTTTCTTATTATTGACAAACTAAACCATCTTTTCAGGCCTTTCCTTTCCCTTATGCACACATTCAATCAAATTGTGCAAAATATTAGTGATATTCTATGATATATCTTTATTTTGTAGAGTATTGAGCAATTTCATCAATTTTATTGATGTTGTTATAACCCCTTATTATTTTATGATATGCATAATCTACCCATACATCTACACATCAATTACGACTTCATCTACTAAAATTGAACCTAGTTGTTGAAGTCTCTATATAATTTGCATGGCTTATTTCATAAGTCCCTTCTCTTTTACTAGTTCTAGATAGGTGTCTATTTTAGTTTTATGTATGCCAAAATTGGTTGGCATATCCAAAGGAGGTATTACTTGCTATGTATACTACATTATTGTCACTACTTACACAAATGCATTTTGGTTGGTCTTAGAACCAGTTTAATTTACATTCTACACTACTTGATCTCCATGTTAGAATTCTAAAATGGGACAATCATGAGTATCATATTATTTTGATACTTGACAATAAGCATAGTAAGCTTGCTATTATGGATTTTTAGAGTAGTTATGCTATACATGATCAATTTCCCTACATAAATAAAATATAATAGGACATTTAGGACCATTTTTTCATCCTCGTTATGCACCTCCATGATATTCACCTTTGAATCCACATCTATTCCCTTGGTATCCCTAACCATATGTCTATTGTGGCCCAAAGTTTATTATAGTCTATGGTATATTCCACCCCTACTAGTATTTTTGGGTATCATAACCACCATATTAGGGTTGATATATATGTGGCACCCAATTATCATGTTGTGCCTAGGGAAGTGTAGGATTTTAGGTATATTGATAAGTGTATTCCAATGGTTGCATATCCTGAACTCCACTAGCTAATCCTTGTGGTTAAAATGGTTGTGCATTTTGATCTCATGCCAACCTAGCCTATGATACATTAATGAGAGTGGTTTCTACTCTCAAAATGGCTTGTGACATCACTAGTTCTTGTTGTGTAGATACTATGAAGACATTCTTAGTAATGTCTTCCTTCAATTCTTTTAGAGCCCTACAATCATTATCTTCATGATTAGTAGATTTATAGAATTTATAGTACATACTATATGGATTTCCTACATAATATTATAATAAGTGAGAATGAGATGTTGAGTGTCCCACTATGTGTTAAATGTCACAAAAATCTATAAATACTTTTGGGCATTCATTCATATAGTGTCTTTCTTTGCCACACTCAATACACCAAAGACCAATTTTAGGTTGCTTAACAATATTCTATGGGGCCTCTAATTTATAAAAAATAGCTTAGATAGTGTTCTCTTACAATATTTTGTTCTCTATTGAGGTACCATAATCCTCTATTTATTCCACTCTTATTGTGCATGTTCTAGCTTCTACTTTATTAATAAATTTAGTTTGAGCTATCCTAAACTAGATCTTAGGTTGAAATCCTTCGATGAACCTTATCCTTATATTCTAAGGAAGATTTAACTTTTATGAATGCATCATAAAATATGTAGTCATAATCATGAAATGTTTCCCTTGGACCTTGGTAGATTTCTTTCATATCTTGTATGGTTTCTCTTGTGCTTTTCTTAACTTTAAACTCTACAATCAGCCATTTCCTTGCATCATCAAAACTTATTATTCCTAATTACCTATGAAACATGAACTCTAAAGCCCTTCCAAAAAAATTACCAATGAGATCATACTTCTTAATATTTTCATCCATAATGCCATTTTCCTGCCATTTCATGTCACACATAAGTATTTCTCTAGATCTATAGTTTGATCATAAGGTGCCACTATGATGAAGGCACCCAGTTATAAATCCATAGTACCTAGGTTTAGTTGTAAAGGAAGCATTATAAGTGATCCTATAAATGGTGGTAATGATAATTTAACTCATGAAAATGATACTTGATAACCTCTTGGTGTTGGAAGTAATATAGTCACTTGAGGAGGAGTGATCACTGGTGGTGTATATAGGGATGGTCTTGTATACCCAATTAGACTATCTCCAAGTACTAATGTAGTTTTCAAAAATGGAAAACTTTGTGGAAATATTAAATATTCTTATGAGAATAGAGGTGATATAAATCACTCAGGTGATGAAAACACCTCTGACTCATCTTTTGTCTTCATAACGGTGTCTATTTGCATTCTCTAGTCCTCAACAGAAATTTTGATCTACAACACCCAATTAGTAACTTTTTCAATCAATACGGGTGAATTAAATTGATTAAAACTTCTCTTAAATAATTATTATATGTTTAATGAATCCTTGCATTATCCTTTTGAAATTGGAATCTACTAACTCTCTGATACTTCTTGATTCCTTGATCTCTTGCTCTTTCTAACTTATAAATCTCTGAGGTTTAATATAAATAGGAGTATTTCTATAATATATGGGCTCAAGGGATGTGTATTAAGGGGGTGAAAAATATCTTTATCTACTTCTCCTTTTATGGAATTTCAAGCCAATATTGTGTTTGCAATTGGTCATGCCTCTAAAATTATGTAACTCTCCTATAAAAATGAAAGATGTCTACTTGAGAGACTATGATCTATTATCAACTATTAGACTGCCTTCCTCTAACATTTTTCCATTGTCATTATATTCTACATGCTTAGTTATTCACTCTTTAGTCTCACTAATCCTAGGCCTTTCTTCTCTCTCATCAACTCTTTCCTCTCTTACCCTTTCATCAACTCATTCTTCCTTCTTCTAGTCTCCTACAACCATTCAACCTCTGATCTTGCTTTTGCCTCTACCTCTACTCATAGTCACTCATGAAGTCCATGATATATTCCACTTCCTTTATTTTCATAAATCTCATTCTATATGTTTAAGCTTCTTCTAATCCCTTTCATCTAGTCTCCTCATCTAGTTTCTACTGGCCAACTTTCTAGATTATTTCTACACCATCTCACATCCCAATTGCACACATCCCCATAGCACCCATAAATACTACTCCATCATGAATGGGTAAGGCACTATGTACTTTTCAATGACTAACATCTTGATAAGAATTTTTTTTTTTTATAAACTTCCCTCTAGTACCTCACATGAATACATCTTGTGTTGCATTAAAGTCAATGTAACCACAAACTATGAATTTAATTATATATTCATCTATAGTGGTTTATGTCCAGTGATTGTTCATACAGGTCCAATAAACCTCAAATATTTGTAACTATATAATTAGATAATTGGTCCACTAAATTTGAGATGCAGCTCTAGCCTAAAAATAAAAATGCTCTAATCTCACCAAACACACAACAAGCAAACTAAAAAATTCACACTAGAAGATTTTGTGTACATCACCATACAGATGATTCTCTATGAGTTCCTTTT
This sequence comes from Torreya grandis, assembly GCA_037957365.1. Lineage (NCBI taxonomy): Eukaryota > Viridiplantae > Streptophyta > Pinopsida > Cupressales > Taxaceae > Torreya > Torreya grandis. Next base: position 148,445 of record JARHVA010001622.1, read on the forward strand.
TGTTATACCCTATCCTTCTCTCCTCTTTCTTTGTGAACTTAGATATTTTATGATCTCACCATTCTTCCAAATCCCTGTAACTTGGTAACCACTAGAGCATATCCTCTCTTTATCATCCCACAATAGTTCCATACTCACCACACCATTATTAAAAGAGGTTCCTAGTTTCCTAAAACTTGATAATTATGAGGATAACTATGGGAGAGGTAATTATTCCTTATCTTGTAAAAATATATATTCCTAAAGACATATCACATCAATATAGAAGATCCATATATTTTGGCTAGTGTGATTCTCACCTGAAGTTCATCAAGATAGTGTTATAGATTCAACATTCATTACACAATATGAAATATCCAAGTACTGATGAAACCTTAGATGTATATAAATTTATCATATACAATACATCAATTTTGAGATAAGATTATAACACACATTTAAATACATAATCAAATAAATTTATCCTTACTTAATAGGACTCAAACTACTACACTGTGTTTATAAGAGACCTCTATTTCATAGATCCACTACCTAATTCTTCAATATCTAACCTCCTTCAATTCTTTATAGCTTACATATATATGTAATTTACTCTCCATATCTTAGGAACATGGTTACAATAGACTGCATTTGGATTATTCAATGACTATAACCTCATTATAGGTTTACCAAGTTAGAGAATCCCAAATCCACACAATCCATTCAAAAGAGAATATGGGTGATGATTAATCATCCCATGTATGTTGAATTTTTATACTATTGATAGGTCCTTATGCTATGATGGCATCTTATGTGCATAATTTTTTTCTAAAAATGGGTCAAATACTGTGCCATTTATCAAGATGGTAAAATGATTAGACATTTCAAGAGGCATATGCAAAGATTAGTCAAGACTATGTGGGTCTATACAATTAGCCTCTGGTATTTCAACAAGTATTTTTTTATCTTTTTCCTTTCTGGGAACAATATCTAGGCCAAAATGGTAGTTATGACTTTCATACTCAGCTTTCATATGTTTTTAATGTTCATATAGATGTAAATTTACATTTATAGTGACCTACATGCTTGAGTGAGAGAACTTGAGACACTGATGTAATGTTGAAGGGATTACATGAATTTAATGTATCCAAGGTCTACCCAGGACCAAATCATATGATAAATATAGGTCTAACATACGGCAAAGTGTATCATGGGTCAAGGTCCCAATGATAACTAGAAATCTTATGGTTCCTTGTGATTCTCATTCTTCATTGTCATAGGCCTTGATAATAATTGTTTCTAGATGTAGATCAATTTTTATATATCTGAGATGCTTGATGAGCTTTAGAGACATAATATTTAGGCCTGATCCATTATTTATGAGGACACATTTGAATTTGTACCACATTATGAGAACTTCAATGTATAGGGGGTAATTTGGATAGGGTCAAGGGAGGACATATCATTTTGGTCAAAGGTCAATTATTAGCCTATGGCTAGGTGTCCAACCAAATATTAGAATTCATATAGTATTATGTCATTGGAAACATAGGATTGGCCTAGGAGTACTACTAGGATTTTCTTATGGATAGTAGATGTGTGAAATAAATCCAAAATGGAGATTTATGTAGGCATATTTTGAATTATTTCCATAATGTCATATTGATTTTCATTAATAGTGGTATATGTCTTGTTCCTAACCAACATAATGGGTTAGATTGGTTCATTCGCACAAGGTTGTGGGCTTGAAATGTTAATATTAGACTACCAAGTTATGATTTCACAATCAAGATTGGATACATGACCATTGTTACTTAAAAATGATGGATGAAGATGGGCTAGATAAAATAAGTCTTGATTGTTGGTGCACTTGGTTATGGTCATAGAGAAATGATGAGTTATCAGTATAAGGTATTGAAATAGTAATCCCTAGTTGCTATTGTGCTTGGTTGTAGTCTAAAGTCAAGGAAGGATAACTGACATAGATAATTTTATTGGTATTGTTTATCAATGGCCTTGGTCTATTGGCACTTGGACTAGGATTAATGGTGATGGTTGAAATGTGACCTCCTACAATATGACCTATAATTTTTCTATAGTCACATGCAAATGTGTGGTAATTTTTTTAGTTATTGGAATCATTTTGGTCTTAGTTCATCTTATTCAGTTGATGTTGTTATTAATATTGTTGATATTACTTTCATTTTCGTGGTGGTTATTGATACTATTATTTTTATTTTTGTTATTTTTATAATCTTTGTTATTGTTACTAATTATTATTATTATTATGTTTTGGAAAAGGGTTTTGGTAGATAGTCAGGTTTTGATTAGATATATTCTCTACTATCTAATATAATCTCCCTATTTTCCAACATATTTTTGATTAGGTGTTTTATATGCACACAACAACATAGATTATTTCCATGAACATGATGGTAGTGAAATAACTCATGCTCTCTATACAAGTCTAGATACAAAATGCACTTAGGATAGTGCTTTGTAATTTTCCAAATAATAATATTAGTTTTAGCTAGCTTATGAAACACTAATTCTATAGGTTTACCAAGATCATTGAATACTTGAGGAGTGGGTCTTCTTCTTAGAGGAGGGGTTTGAAAAGGTGGTAGTTGATGTGTTTATGAAGATGGTTCTAATTTTGGTTTGAGGAAGTTAACTTGATAGTCCCTTTGTTATTAAGGGCCTTTTCATTCTATAAACCTTTATTGATGATATCTTTGAAAGTATGCACACAATAAATTTATAAATGATATAATATCTCATTGTATAACTTTTTAGTAAACACAACAACTAATTATGTGTCTAGTAAGATGTGGATGAAGTGACTAGCAAGTGATCTTCATCTCTATAGATAGCTTGCATAGCTTTCACCAACTTTTTTTTTGCCCTGAGTCAAATCTACTAATGAAATATCATGCTCAAGATTAAAGGAGAAATGTTTCACAAATTTTTTTAAGAAGTTGTCAAACTTAGATATATAATTCTTTGGTAATTTGAGGAACCACTCTAAATCTTATCTTGATAGACTTCGATGAAATAAAATGAGTAGGTAAATGCCACTATAAGCCAATGGTTGGTAAGTGAAAAATAACTCTATCAAATGGGCCTTAGGGTCTCCTTTACCATTGTATTTGTCAAATTTTGGTGGTTCATAACCTAGAGGAAATGGTATCTTAAGATACTCCATGTTGAATGGGTATGAACACACATCATCTAAATTGAATTTCTTAGTTTCCTTCCCTGATTGAATGGTGTAAATCACATTCTTCATTTTTTATAGTTCTTAGGATAAGATACTAGATGGAACATTTGGCTAAGGTGGTTGTTAGGCAGTCACAGGTGGATTACCTTGACTAGGGTATAATGGATGTATGGTTTATTATGGAATGTTGGTTTGGAGAGTGAATTAACCAAGAATATGCATTCACATATTGGTATGAAATTGTTGAAATTGCATGCATTATTATATTATATTCTAGTTCAAATTCAATATATAGCCTTGGTTTTGAGGGAATTAGGGATATGATGGAAGGATATGGCTTTGGATAAAATACTATGCCTGTTAAGGTTTAGTAGGGACTTGTTACTAATTAGTCAAACTTGAATAAATAAGTGAAACTTATTGTGGAGTAAGGCCCTATCTTTAGATTTGTGGCACATGCTGAGTAAAAGGTAATTACTACCTAATTGATATTGTTAGATAGTGGTATCTCTTTTTTTAAACACCTTTTATGAACTAGACACTTGAAGGGTATTCAACATTTGTCTTTGACCAATATACATATGTTGTTGATTAGACAATGTCTATGATTGTAAAGGTATATTGGTCTATGACTATTGAGTTACATTTGCCATTACCTATCAAGCTGGAACATTTGTTGCCCCTTGTTGAGGTGACATAGTGTTCTTCCTCTATTGTGGTGGTATATTAAATTATGCCTATTATTGTGTAATTTTATTCATCACCTGATGAGGTTGGATAGAATTCATCACTTATTGTTGAGTATAAGCACTAGCTAGCACTTGATTACTTAATCCTTAGGGTTGTATTCTTGATAAAGCAACTAGAGGATTGGAAGTAATTTGTTATGGTTGTGACATAGGATTTTTTTCCCATACTATTTTGAACCACTCATGGTATTAAATAAAGGAAATTTTTATTACAAAATATTTGTTGTAGTTAAAGCACTTTGGTCTAGATTGGAAGACACTTGTGTGTAATCTACCATGTTTGGCACATTGTTCTATATAAAATCCATAGTCACCTCTTTGATAGATGGGGCATTGTAAATGTCACTAACTAAAGTGATTTACACAAATAGGTCTATACCCAAATTATCTTGACATATCAACTCAATTAATACTCTTGTTAAAGGAGCTAGCTCTATAATGTAGCATTTTACTTGGCCATGGCATTAAAATTATATGTTAGATTCAAATAGGTTTGATATGCTTGTTTCATTTGTATAAATTGGTCCTCCATGAGTCCATTTCCTTTTACAATCATATTTGGGTCTTGATATGACATTAATATGAGCACTTAAGGATGACTAGTAGAGGCACATTCAATGGTTTGGGTATAAGGCATGTTTAGAGGCACTCTAACTAGACTAGGTGAATTTTGATGGGGGGAGTCTAGTAAAAACTTGGCCCCTACCTCTGTGGTTCTAATTAAAACTTCATCCTTATTTTTAATCAAGTGACAATCAAACAAGTAATGATCATATGTCGATAACATAGTAACATAATATGGTTTTTGTTGAGCTTGTTCTATAATTGATGGTATGCTATTAAGATATTGCATGGTTTAATCTTGGTCTTGCTCTAAATATAGAGGTGTGTTAATAAAATATTGGCTATTGAATCCTGAATTCACTCCCTAGATTAAGCAGTGTAAGGAGGATAGGGATTTGTCTCATAAACCACATCATCACCATAGTGGTATTGAAAGAAGTTATTATTCATGACCACATTATCGTAACATGGATTATACATGGCTCCACTACAATTATAATGAGACATATCTAAATCAATGACTAACATTCAATGCATAAGGTCTATAGTTATACAAACTCTTAAAAATAATGTCTAAAAGATAAATGGTATGATCTTGGTAAAACTAGGTTTATGGAATTGGTCTAGGAATGGACTCATTTCTCGAAAATATGTAATGGAAAACTCAATATAAAAATGTTTTAATGTCAAATATCTCACATAAATGGTCAAGTGAATGGATAAATTTGAATGCCAAACTTGTTAAAAAGAGTTTCAAATAATTCTAATCTAGGCTAAAGATGAAAAAGGTTACTAGGTCTTTGGGAACAAGGCATAAATCTAGGATCAAAACAACTAGGTCTAAAATGGAAGGTAACATTCTAATAATCTAGGAAACATAGCAAAAAATATAGACTTTGAAACACACTAGGTCTAAAAGAAACAGGAATTGCTAGGTCTTTTGGCAACATGACGCAAAAGCTAGACTTGACTCAAACTAGGTCTAACAGGTAAGATAATTAAACTAAAAATTTGAAAAACTTTGAATCATTTAGATTCAAACATAATTTTTACCTTTGGAAAAATACATTGGACTTTAGGCACATGAAAGATAGACCACTTCCCAAATCTAGGCACAAAAATAGTCTTTAAATCAAGGAACTAGTCTAAGATGCATAATCCAAAAGTAAGATGTAAATGCCTAAGACAAAATTATGTAAGGAATAGGCATACACCAATCAATGTTTGAATATAAAATTATCAAGACCAATTTTGAATTAAATTTATAAGTCTTGGTGCTTAAATGGATAACAATCTATACCCAAATATAGGGCATAACGATACTAGTCATAGACCAAAAAATCACACATGGTTTTGAAATTACAATTGGATAGAAGGAAAATAGTCTTCAAAACAATGTGAGTAGCATAACGATTTTATCTTTATCTAAGGTATGAAAAGGGGTTTTCTTTAAATACTTTAAGTCACAAGACTTAGAATGAAATAGGCAACATAATGATGACCCTTTAAAATAAGTGACACACACACAAAAGTGTGGCAAACGACTAAGGCAAATTATTTTGTCAAATAGAGAACATAACACTTATTAAAACAAAAGAGTGATGTGAAAACATGACTTGTTTTGAATGTGGTATGACAATAAAAATATTTTTACTCAAGATAATTCAAGTAAAAAGGAGAAATAATGAAAACACCTAAGTGTATCATCCTAATCCTATAAACTAAGAAGGTCACTTTGTACTATCAAATTTTTTATATATACTTCCACTTGAGAGGAAATTATGTTTTTAATAAAAAATTAAAATGTGTATGAAAAGTAGGGTTTTTAAGCCCCTCTGCTCTCATGTAAATTTGGGCTACTCACCCTACATTGATAGTTTATCCATGGAAAGTGGGGCTATCTTAAAAACTATCAACTTTTGTATGTTCTAAATGGTCCCATATATGTGGTTAACACTAGGGAATGATGCATCATCTAGAATTGAATTAAAAATATTATTATGAGAATTTATTTTCCTTTTCACTACCACTACATCTATCAATTACTCAGTGTGTGTGATGTTTGAGTTAAACCTATGTTTTGAGGTAGTTTCTTACTAATATTTTTTTAACTACTCAAAAAATCATCCCAATAAGTTTACCTCAATTTGTATACCCCTATCATGAGTATGGTTGAAGTGATGTTGAGAGATGAATTCTTGGGTCAACCCTTCCCTAGAGAACCCATATGGAGGTTATGAACTCCTACCCACAAGCTAAGATGCATGGAATAAAAATGTGGAAGGAATTTATGATCATTTTGGGATCACCCTAATCACTCAAATTATTGGGATGGACTTAGTGGCTTTCCTTCCATGCTTTTGGATTAAGTGACAAATACAATAAGTGAATCATTTTTTATCACCTAAGTTAGTTAAAGTGTATAGGGGGATAACATACATGCTACACTTGACTTGATAAAAAACACACAATAACAATCATAAAAATTAAAACTCTTATGATCATTTAACTAGAGTGTGAGTTCATTTTTAGAGCACCAAGTGAAGTATGACATGATGTTTATCCCCTTGGCATTGTTTGAGAACTTCAAAAAACGAAAATAAGTCAAGTAAAATATTTAAAACACCAAATGTAAATGTTAGTTTGAATCTTAGATTATCAAAAGGATCTTTCCTTGGTCTTTAGGTCCTATAAAATATGTTATGGGGCCCTTCTGATTAGAAGCTAAAAAAAAGTGAGTAAATGACTTTTGGAATTTATCTCTTAGGTTTCAAATGTTTTACACATAGTGAAAAATCATAGATGCCCAAATAAATACCACTATTTTTCCTATAAAATCATAATTAGTTAGTATAAAACTTCAAATTCCTATAGAATAATGTATTAATATAAAACCATGACTCTATAAAGCATAAATGCAATTACACAATGCAATATCACCAGTCTATAGTGAAAAATCATGATTTCCTAAAAAACAAAGGGGTCAACACAAAATCATGATTGTACAGTGCAAAATTGCAAGCCCATAATGTAATATCATAGATTATGAATACAAAATCATGAATGTAAAGGCAATATCATATATATGGGGACACTATCATAGATTTATAGATAAAACTATGATTATAAAGCCAATACCATAACTTATCATGTAACATTACTATTTATCAAGGCAAAATCACTACTTATCAGGATAATATCACTACTTATCAAGGCAAAAATGTAACTATAATATCAAAAATTTATAGTGCAATATTACTAATCCTTATTTTAATATCGTGACTATAGAGAGAAAAATTACAATTATACAGAACAAAAACATGATTTATTATGGAACATCTATGAGCTTTCACTTTCTACTTTTTTGGCCAACAACTTAGTATTTTGACATTAAAATTATTAGAAAGAGGTCTTAAAATTTCATGGGAAGAAATTTTTTGGGTATGGGTTCCACTAGGTGTTCCATCATGTAAATAAGGAATCTATAGAGGGGAGATTAGTATAGTGCTAGTCAATAAAATTAACTCAAATTAAACACACTAAATAGTAATACCTATATCATAAACCCTATGGAGAGCATAGGTAACAATAATATACTAAGAAAATAACTATAAAACAAAATAAATCATCTGTTTACCTTCCTTGTAGCTCCAAAATGGTTTGTTGAATTGGCTTGCTCGACTATGTGCTCAAGAAATCTGTATCAATGAAGTTTCACTACTTCACCTCTCCTTGGCACATTGGTATTATTGGTTGGCTTAGATTGGTTTGGATTGTGAAATTTGAATGGTAACACTACTAGAAAGGCTTATTTATTCTATTTTAGCATAATAATTTTACACCAAAAGAGCTTGTTAATCAATACATAAGGCCTTATATTTATATCCTCCAAAGTTAACTCTCACCTAAGGTGAGTTAAATTTTGAGTTTAAACATGGAATAAGTTCAAACTAGCCCTAGGTGAGTTGAGGTTAAATCTAGTTTATTTTTAAACGTGTCATGTAATTATGATTTTAAATTAATAGGCATGGCTATCAAACTAGATATTTTGAGATATTTGCGAGACCTTGGCAACTCATAAAGGTAATGATGAAGAGGCTTGATATATTGAATTTTTGAATTTACATTTTTAGATATTCATTAATTATAATATAGATAATTTATCTAATAATTTAATATGGATTAATTATTTGATTCATTTTGATTATCATTTTATCTCTTTTAAAAATTATTCAAGTGCCTCTCTTAATGGATCCATAGGTCAAACTACAAATTAGTAGGTCATAAGGTGACTAGAGATGAATCCGTGAGAGGTTTTTATTATGTACAATATAATACCCCAAATAGGTATACATAAACATGACTTTTAGCATTTGAAATAATTATGTGTGGATGAAATTGGAATATTCAGTGATTCCTAGGCTTAATTTTCAATGTTTGGTATAAATCAATCTTAAGTTGAGTATGAAGCCAATTGTTGCAAGAATGGGGTGTCTACACATCTACCTCATATATTATTCATATTGGATATTTAATTTTGTGTTAGTATCAAATAAAATATCTAACATCAAGGTATATATAGACCTTAAGGATATAAACAAGGCATGTCTCAAAGATGACTTTACATTGACAAATATAGACATGATTATGGAATCCACTACTGGTCATGAGATATTGACTTTAATGGATGGTTTTTTAGGCTATAACCAAATCAATATATATCTAGAGGAATGACACAAGATAATATTTACAACACCTTGGGGAACCTTTTTCTATTAATTAATTCCTTTTGAATTCAAGAACACTAGAGCCACATACTAGACAACAATGATAGTTATCATCCATGATCTATTTCATGATATCATGGAAGATTATGTTGATGACATTGCTTTTGAATTAAAATCTAGATCAAATCATTCTAAGATACTTCAAATAGATTTTGAAATAATGAGATAGTACAGGCTCCATTTGAATCCAAATAAGTGTGTCTTTGAGGTAACACAAAGAAAAGTGTTGGGAATTATAGTTTCACACCATGACATAGAGGTTGATCCTTCAAAAGATTCAAATATCATGAATAGGCCTCCACTTAAAAATATCAAGTAACTTTTTGTTTTTTAAGGTGAAATTTAGGCGATGAAAAATTGGGAGGAGGTTGAGAGGATGGACGTGAGTGAGGGCTCCAGTGGCCTACATGGGGTGGATCCAGCTGTAGCTGGATAATCTATACCTGGTGGCAGCTCGCAAGAGACAAGAAAGGAGGCATTTTATGTGGGAGAGCATGCTAGGATTAGTAAAGTCAATGGATGCTTTCCTCACAGCCAAGAAAGACCTATGTTAGTTATCCCATCAAATACTATCAAAGAAGATGTTGAATATCTGGCCTCTCATGTGCTTATCTACAAGTTTCTTGGAATTCACATATCCCAGTCAGCTTTGGAAGCCTAGATTCACTAGTCATGGCAGATTGAAGGAGATTTTGACACAATGTTGGCTGGTAATAGCTATTTCATGGTTAATTTCACTTGCATTTCTGATAGAAATAGGTTTTTTGAGGGTGGCCCATAGTTTTATGACCATATTGGCCTTTTTATAAAACCCTAACATGTGGGGTGTAACTCTGCTAAGGATCTCCCTTCATGAGTTCTTGTTTTGGTCCACCTTTCGAGGTTGCCCCTAGAATTTTCGCATGAGGATATCCTACACTAGATTGGTGCCATGATTGGAACACCAACGGTAATTGCTCACCAATCTCTGGACAAGAAGGTAATCTCTTACACACGCATCTGTGTTGATATTGATATAAACAACTCTCTGCCAGACTCTATTGAAATATGCTTGGGTCTATCCTCTTAGATTCAACAAATTGATTATGAGTCCATTCCTTTCCAGTGTCATATCTATCATGTCTATGGACATCTTCAGTGGTAAAGCCCTCATGCACCCAAAGGCTCGAGTACTTCTGAGGGAATAGCTAGTCCATGAACTACCAATATAGGTATGAGGAATAGACATCCTGACCCTATCAATAGCAAAAATGGATAACTAGATAACGTAGCTAAGGGGAAAGCCCCCTTGAATACTCCTAGCTTGGAGCAAGGCCAATTCGACTCTATGTGATTTGAAAGGGATGGTTTTACCCTAGTTCGACATTGCATAAGAGGGAGAGGTTAGAAGTGCTCTCATCTGGACTGACAAGGAGATGCAGGTTTCAACCACTTTAAAGTTTTTGATAACATGATCATAGAGGAGGGTAATCTAGTAATGGATCAGTGTGGGATGCTGGAGTTAGAAGGAAGGAATCATATTCCTAATGATTCCCAAGACATCACCACTCAACAAACTTCAAAATTTGTTCTTAACCCAGAGAGCAAAGCCCTTGTGGTGGCACCCACACAGGACAAAGATAGGCATTGGGTAGATTTGGTAAAAGAAGTGGAAGTTCCTAGCAAAGAAAAAGGACCTTCTTTCACTCTTGGTCTATTGCAAAGACCTTTTAAGAAGGTATCCTTCTCCACTCCTTCCTGAGTATGATGCAAAAAGGATCAATAGAGGATTAAACTTACAGGAGATCTATTGGTAGAGTTAGGGGTGGTGAAAACCATAGAAGAACACTTCCCTCACTCCACTTAATGATTATTCTATCATGGAGTGTGAGGGGGTTGAATAGAATCCCCAAACAAAAGGCTATTCAAAAGCTGGTGAGAGATCATTCTCCTAACATTCTCTACATTCAGGAGACCAAACTCTCCGTAGACTCTTTGTTCCCTTGCTACCCCAATATTTGGTTCCACGGCCAATGCCAGGGTATTGGCATCTTGGGGACTTCAGGTGGTCTTTCTATGTTTTGGGATTTGAGAAGAGTTATGCCACACCTTTGGCTATCTTGGATCTTGGCCCTCTCTATGGTTACCTCCTCCTTAGAGACTGGCAAGATAATTTTGGTCACTAATGTATATGCCCCCATTGATCTCCTAGGGTAGCTTAAGGTTTTGGACCATATCTGATATGTACAAAGCTGCCACCCCTTCTTGCCCTAGGTTATAGCTAGGGATTTTAATTCTATTCTCAGCCTGGAGGATAAGAGAGGTGGACTAGCTCAGATGGGACCTTCTTCAAAACTATTTCAGCAAAATATTGATCAATTACATCTTACAGATGTTAAACCCCTCAATGGCTTTTTCACATGGAACAATCATAGGATGGGAGATGTGGCCATCTCAAAACACCTAGATAGATTCTTAGTTTCTTGTTATTGGTGCTCTAGTTCATTCTCTCTCTCCTCTAATATTTTTGACTGGTGGGGGTTTGACCATTGGCCTATCATGCTCTCTATGAGACATATTACTACTCCTAAGAAGCCCCCTTTCAAATTTCAGCTGATGTGGCTTTGTGATGCTTCTCTCCATGATTTAATGATAGGATGGTGGCAGTAAGGGACACTGAACTATGGCACGACTATGTTTGTGTTTGCTAAGAAGCTCCAGTATGTGAAAAAGAAATTGAAATATTGGAACTTAAACTATTTTGGCAATCTCCATATTAGGAAGAGGAGGGTGAAAGACCAGCTAGATGCCATCACCAGATAGATTCAGGACATTGGATTGTCAGAAGCCCTACGCTCAGCTGAGTTTCAAGCTTCTATGGAATTGGTGGAATGGGAGCTTCGTGAAGAGATTTATTGGAAACAAAAGGCTCATGTAGACTGGCTTCAGGAGGGTGATAATAACATGACTTTCTTCCATAAATCTATGTAGGATCACCATAATAGGAGCTTCATCTCATCCCTGGTTACTTCAGATAGTAGAAGTTTGACTTCCTTCTAAGACATATCTAGGGAAGCTATACAGTTTTATTCTACTCTCTTCACAAATGATACTCCTCTTGATGAGCTTGCTAAAGGTATGGTTTTATCTTCTATTCCCCCTATTATGTCTTCAAAAATGAATGACTCCCTTATGCAGCCTATTAGTATGCCAGTATTGGAGGGAGTGGTCTTTGGTATGAAGAAAGGTAAGGCTCTGGGACCAGATGGATTCCCTATGGAATTTTTTTAGGAATTTTGGGATGTCATCAATCAAGACCTCTTGGGGGTGATTCAGGAGTCCTAATCCAACAAAGAAATGCTTTGGGCCCTAAATGCTACTTTTTTGGTGCTCATTTCAAAGGATAAACAAGCTAACTGATTAGAATATTTCAGACCTATTGCTCTCTGCAACTTTGTCTACAAGATTATCACTAAACTTATTACAAAGAGGCTTAAAATCTGCCTACCCAAGCTCATCTCTGAGGAGCAAGGGGGATTCATTATTGGTAAGCAGATTCTAGATGGAGTTGTTATAGCATATGAAGTTATCCATTCTATGAGTATTTCCTAGGACCGTGTTATGTTTGTCAAGCTTGATATGGCTAAGTCATATGACAGAGTCAGCTAGGGATTCCTACATAAAGTTCTTCAAGATTTTAGCTTTGATCAAGACTGGATCAATTAGGTGCTTAGTTGTGTTATGACCCCTTCTTTCTCGATCCTCATCAATGGTGTCCCCTCTGAGATTTTTGGCACCTCTAGAGGACTTCATCAAGGAGACCCTCTTTCTCCATATTTATTTATTATTCTGGCAGAAGGCCTTGGGCATCTTATTAAGCTTCAAGCTTCTTAGCATGTGTTACAAGGCTGGCGATGGGGAAATGGATTACCCACTTTATCCCACCTCCAGTTTGTGGATGAAACTTCTCTAGTGGGGAGAGCTCCAATCTAGGAAGCTAAAGTTTTTCAGCTCACTCTAGACACTTATATGGCAGCTTCTGGATAGATGATTAATGACCACAAATCCTCCATTGTTTTTTTTAACACCCCTGAGCCTATTCAATTGAGGATTATGGCTATCCTAAGGTTTCAAACATAATCTCTTCCTCTTACCTACCTTGTAGTCCCTATTGTGGTAGGAAGACAGCCAAGGCTCTTCTAACAGAGGGTGCTGGACAAACTTAGATAAAAAGTTAATCACTGGACCCATAGATGGCTCTCCACTACTAGCAGGGTGATACTCTTGCAATTGGTGGTTCAAGCCCTCCCCATTTATTACAATATGGTGCAGGCTGCCCTAAGGTACTTTCTGAAGGAATTCAATGCTCTTTCTCATCAATTTTTGTGGAGTGGCAATCTGCTTAACACCATATGGAGCTTGCTTAACTAGGACACTATCTATCGGCCAAAAAAGGAAGGTGGCCTTGGGTTGCGCTCTATAATTCTATGCAATCAAGCTCTTGTTGCCAAACTCTATTGGCATTGGTGCTCTAGTTTGGCCTAACTCTAGGCCCATATTTTGGCCTTTAAATACTTCCCCAAAGAGAATCTTGAGGATATTCCAAGACTCCCCCTTGAGGGAAGAGGATCAATGGTTTGGAATACCCTCAAGTGGGGAGCTCAGCTGGTGAAGAACAACCTTTTTTGGATTTGCAACAAGGGAATATACACTCTTTTTTGGAGTGACTCCTTTGATGGGTATTCCCCCCTCTTATCCTCTCATCCACATTTGCAGCTGCTCTGTGATGCTATGCTTAATGTTGATTGGAACATGATGGTCCATTATAAGGAGGTCATCAAGTTGTGTATGACAATGGGGTACCGATGGAAGAATTCCTTAGACTGGCCACTGAGAGGGTCTATTGAGGATCAGCTAGAGTTATCTTTGATTTTGGCCTCAAGAGAATGTAGTTCCCTATAGGGGTGTGATGTTTTAGCTTAGGGGGAGATCCCTCAGGCAAGTATTTTGTTTTAGCTAGATACCTTGCTCTGACTAAACATCTCCTTGGAGAGGTGGTGATCCCTTGGGGGACCAAAGTTTAGAACAACTATTCTTGGCCCAAGTGTAACTTATTTCTTTGGGTGTTGGTTCATAATAGATGTCTTACTTGGGAAAATATTTGCAAATGGGGTTTCTAGGGGCCCTCCATGTGTGTTCTTTGCCATAGCAGTGTGGAGACTATCTCCCATCTTTTCTTTTAGTGTCCTATCACCAAACTAATTTGGCACCTTTGGTGGGATGTTTGGGATTGCCCATGCTGGTACGTATCTTCCTTAGCTAAATTTTGGGACCACTTGGGTCATCCCCTTGCTCAGGCTTCTTTTCTCTAGGTCACTTGGTGCATTGGCTTATCTTTTGTCCTATGGCAGCTGTGGTTGAAGAGCAACAAATGAATTTTCTATGGTACCAGTATTGAGATTAGCATCTTGTAGGGGAGAATTTTGAGCTCTCTATTAGAAACACTTCATGCTAAGTGTGACCTAGAGGTTGACCTAAGTTTGGCCAATGCCAAGGTATATGTGCACTTTGCCCTTGTCACCCCCAGGGGTACTCCCCTCACCCCTCTCACTACAATGTGTGCTCATGGTCAGTCTAAGCATCCTATTGATAGGACAAGTCAATGGTCTCCCCTTGAGGCTGGCTAGATAAAAATCAACACCGATGGATCATCTCATGGGAATCTTGGACTAGCTGAGATCGATGGGGTGGGTCATGATAGATTTGATCAGGTGCTTTTCTTCTTCTCTATTCACAAGGATTGGTATACTAATAACTTCATGGAAGCTCTTGCAATTTTGGTTGTCCAACAATGTTGTTCTCTCGGTTGGAATAGAATCATTTGTGAATCTAACTCGCAGGTTGTTATTAATATGTTGAATTATCAAAATTTTGAAAATGCTGATCGGCATTTGGCTGGAGTGGTGCTTCAGCTCCTCTAGCTCTATACTTCTTTAGAGTCTATTTCCTTTAGGTATATTCCCCCGTGAATGGAATGGGGTGGTTGATTGCTTGGCCAAATGGGCTTTTGAGCATAGGCCACCTTGGAACATCTCAGAACATAGGATGCTACCTCTAGATTTATCCTAAAAGCTTGATTAGCTAATTGACCAGGATAATCTTATGTAACTTTGGTTTTCTCTGGTTTTAATAAGATTTTTACCCCTTTTAGTTAAAAAAGGTGAAATTTAGGCAATCTGATAGTTCATAACACATCTTGTAGAAATTTCATCCATTCAAATTCTTTCTTAAGAAATACACTTTGCTCACTAGGAATTAATATTTAAACAAGGAATTTGAGAATCTTAAATAATATCTTTTCAATCCACTAGTATTAGTGCCACCCACTAGAGGAAATTTTTTCTTTTTATATATATATCCACTACATAGTATACATTGGATGAATTATTAGCATGTAGTAATGACCATGGATCAGAATGAGTGGTATATTACCTAAGTATAACATTGGTGTCATATGAGCTTAATTACTTTCCCATGGAAAAATCATGCCTCATAGTTTTTTTTACTTCCATAAAACTTTGACACTACATGCTCAATAAATCAAACTAAAATCATTACTAAAATTGACACTGTTAAATATATATTATCCAAAAAATATTTGATAAACATAATGGATAAGTGGGTCATGATTCTTATTGAGTTTAATATTGAGTATATAAATCAAAAATCAATTTAGGTACATGTACTAATAGATGCAAAAGAAAGGATCCTTTAGAATATATCACACCTTTCATTATAGATGATATTTATGGATTATATATCACCTTAGTGTTATCCACTTGGAAAACTTGAACATTTTATTGTTCCTCAATTTTATAACTTTACCACTTTAAAAAGTCTCACATATGCACTATATTATAACCCTTGACCTATATCTCCTGGTCTAACTAGTCTTATGTTGATGACCCAGGCCTTTTATCTTCCCCAAAATTCTTAAAATGTACTAATTTTATATCTCTACAAGTTTTAAACCTATAACTACTTTCCTACTACATAGACACTAACATCTGAGATAGACACTAAAATCAACATTAGTGTCTTGACTTGACACAAGTACTAAGTGCCCTAAAGTTATCTATTTTGAAAATGAAATATATATTAATAGTCATATTAATTTATTTAATGTAATTTATTTATCCAAAGGAATTGATATAAATATAAGATCAACCCTCATTCATTTTTCACCTAGTAAAAGACCAAAATAGACAAAGGAAACTTATCAAAATCACTTTATAAAGCATTAAATTGAACAAAGATTCCCTATATCCATACCAGTCATAGGTATAACACATATATAGGTTTAAATTACTAAAGGAACAACCTAAGAACTCAATTTTCTAGGTTATAAGCTAGGTAATTATTATAATTTACACATATTACATGATTTATAGCCAATGCAACACATAAGGGAGAACTAAATCAGTATTAGGACCTCTTCAAAGTATTGTATATGTATGAATCACTTACTAACATAGGGGTCTTTGGGGTTAGATCAACACTATGTGCCCACTAGCTCATTTTTCCCCAAGGTCATAATAAAGATGAATAACTAGGTTTTTTACAAATTCATGAGGAAGGATAATCAATGGCCTAGATTTGAATGCACTAGAGTAAAATTTAATTCAAACCCAAAAGCATCTATGTGGTCACATCCTTTTTTATTAGGTGTTCCATACAAGACACTTGTATTAAACCCAAATAGTAGTATCGACACAACCATCATAGGCTGATGTTAGTGTCTAGATATCTAGAAGCATTAGTTTCATAATATGATGACTATTTGAAAATCTCCTTCTAGACTATTTTTTTCCTATTCTAGATCCAAAACTATGTTATCATTAAAACTAGATAAGGATATTACTTCTTATCATTTCCTTACATAACCTAGTTTTATTTTCTATATTTAGTCTATTCTCAACATAATAAATTCAGTGTATGTTTATGTATAAGTTCAAAATTTAATTGACCTATTTTAGATCTAGTTATCATCCTTGTGCATTATAATTTCTATATTCTTAGCCCTATTAACACCAAGTATATGATTCCTTAATTTAATTTAAGGTTAAATACTCATCATAGATTTCTCAAATGATGTAATTATTTCAATTGATGAATTCCTAGTATGGAAATTATATTTTGATGGCTATTTAAAAAAATCATGGTTTAGGGTCAAGTATATTCCTGGTTACTCGTAATGGGGACTAATTCTAAAGGCATTTTGGATTGAAGTTACTTGTGAAAATAACATAATAGAATATTAATCCTTTAAAATTAGCCTTCAACTTAAAACACAATGGGGTATCCAAAATCTTATTGTATTTGGTGATTCAAAACCGATCATAAATCAAATCATCGATGAATTCTAATCTTGTGATGAAAAATTAATCTTATACAAGAGGATGGTGGATAGACTTGAGTTGTTTTACAAATATAAAATTTGAACAAGTGCCAAAGTTTAATAAAAAAGTAGCTAATAATATTGAAACTATTAGTTCATTACTTCATCTCAAAACTAAGCATAAAAAATTCCTTATAGATTATTTAATTATACTAGTTTGTGATACACCAACTTTTGAGATGGTTTGCAAGGTGGTTGGTCCCACTTTTCCTTGGTATGAAATAGGATTATGAAATAGTTTAGATTCTTTATTAGTATGAAAGTATTAAAAAATCATAAAACTAACATATTGTGCCTATTACCTTAGTTGGGAAATGTTAATGAATTGAAAAAACATATAAGAAAAACATTCTAAAATTACTGACTTCCTAAAGTGTCTTCTAATGGATGGTCCACAAGTTTGTTTGTGCCCAGAAATGGAGCTCAAGATATTTTTTGATGTGGTTTGGAAAGTGCCTCCAATATCTCCTCATAAACCATTTGGATTGGATTTGTGTATCTAAAGTGAATAAAATGGTTGAAGCTTTAGGACAAATTTTACATTATATCTTTGCACTAGAAATCTTAATTATTGTCTATGGTGGCTCTTGTATTCATAGGCTAGGAAAATCAACTATGACCTTTGGATCAAAAATGATATGAGTGGGAATAAATGAATTAAATTATGGTGGAACAAAAAATTCATATTTTAGAAGAAAGGAACAATTAATAGGCATGACTAGCCTTAATCAGATATTTATCTCCATTATTTATCTCCATTGATTATGTTATGGATGATGTCATGGACCTAATATTTGAATTTTTATTTTCCAAAATTAGATATTCAATAATTTGTCATTTATTTTTAACTTAAGTATTTGATTGGATTTGCTTAGGTAAGTGATTTTTATTAGGGTTTTTACAATTATTAAAATTTGTTTAATTGTCTTTCACTATTGGTCGAACACATCAAGTTACTAGGTCACAATTAGATTGGTGATGAATTATAAGAAGGTGACGATTGATTATAGGGTAACACCCTAATTAGGGACATGTTGACATGAATTAAAACTTGTACATGATGTCTGTAGATGAATTAGAGCATTTTAGTGGTTTTGTTCTAGTTTATGCATTATTGTGAAAAGTCATTTAGACTTGAAATTTCAACATGATAGTGGTGAGAATTGGATGTATACATTTTGTCCATGTTTTAAAGTGCATGGTGGGTTATTTGGTTGAATAAAAATAATTAAAGAATAAAAATGTCATTTAAAATGATCATAATTAGAATAATTTTTTTTTTTTACCATTTTTGTTTTTAATTTATTTATAGAAAAACTAGGTTCATGATAATGCCCCAAACAATGTTTGGGAGGCCTAGGATTCCCACTCAAGATTGTGTTATAAAAAAAAATTGATTGATGGGCCCTTAAATATAATAAAATATATTGAGATTTAGTAATAAAGGCAAAAAATGGAGTAATTAAAAGAAAATAGTTCAAAAAATGGATAAATGAGGCAAAAATGAGCCTCTAGGCGAAGACAATTGGATCACAAATAGGGCTAGGGGTAACATTTTAAAATTTAGGCTATAAATTGACCCCTAGGGTATAAAATAATTCATTTTCACATTCCACTATTTTAATCTAGAGTTATAGGTTTCACACTCAATATAATATAATAAAATGGTGAATATCCCTCACCATAGGCACCTAAGCAAATGAGTGAGAAAGTACTAGTGACCATCGAGAAGTAGGGCATTGATAAGTACCTTTTTTGTTTAAATTTAGAATTTAATTAATTTATTAGGATATAATAAAATAATAAAATGTATTTTCACCATTTTTTAGAAGATGAAAATGGTGAAATCACCCACATAATGGTGATTTCACCAACATAATCAATGAAATAGAGAGTAAAAAGATGAATTCATCAAAATATATGAAAATCATGAAAATGATTATATCACACATTTGTATATAAATTACTTGAATGAATATAATGATGGTCAAAGGAGGTAACCACCAGTTAAATGACAAAAATTCTAGTTAAAAAATGGAAATTCTTAGTAAATGATAATAGGAAAGGAAATGGTGAACTCACTTGTAATAGCAAGGTCATCCTGTCAATTGGTGGGAATGACCTACAAAATAGTGATTTTGTGGACCAATGAGGGGAAAGATGAACTTTCCCTCTGTAATGATGAAAATGTCTTGTAGAATGGTATGGTCACCAACTCAAATGGTGAGATCACCCAAAAGAGACAATGGCATAGTAGAAAGGAAAAAATTATCTATAAGAATAGAATGCTAAGGTTAAAATTTAGAAGTGGTAAAATAAATAGCTAGAGAAAAAAATTATAAGATATTGATCTAGTTTGGTTTGATTTTGTGATATATAGGAGCAAGTAGGTGTTATGACAGTGCACGAGTGAAGATCACATGTATTATATCATGTTACGATCCTGAAGGATGAGGTTATGGGAATTTTTGAGGCCATTAACTTATGAAACATATTTTAGATGCCAGTTATTCATGCAGACTATACCTATTTGTTAGGTTTAGCAAAGTGCTATCACTCTAAGACATCTATCTTCCACTTTCCCATTGGTGAGGCCAAGATCACATTAGAGGATGTATGGTATATTTTACAAGTGTCTATCTAGGGTCATAGGATCTATTGGATGCCTCAAGGTGGGTGATTTATTTTAGAGGATTTTATTAGAGTGATATATATATATATATATATATATATATATATATATATATATATATATATAATAGTTATTGAGGGGTAAATTAACATGGATACCCTAGAGAACCTGGCATGGTTTCTAGCCATTAATATAGGAGTAGCATCAGGATAGGTGGTAGAAGCACCAACACCAACATATGCATTAGTTCCTAAGGAGATACTCATCCTGAATCCTCTTTTCAGTGACCTCTTACTTCCTAATAAGATTGGATGGTTCTTCCAAATTATCCTGATAGGGGTGATTCAAGACATGATTTATTCTACCATGTATTTTATATGGGGACCAATTATATTGACTCATTTGTATCATGACCTATACATGATTACATATCAAAGGGGTTATACTATCAAAAATATACCTTGCTTCAGGTCTATTCTTAGGCGCATATAGTTATAGAGCATCCTATTGGTTAGATATTTTAGTGGGGACTTGGGGAAACATTGGCCTATGGTTGGTTGTAGATGGGTGTGGGTCTATGAGGCCATAAGGGCAACTTGTATTTCTATTGGTGGGCTATAAATGAGATGGTAGATAGAAATTTCATATGGTGTCCTTATATAACCATTTGTTGTGGTTGGTTAAAGGAAAGACATGTCATGACATATATGTTTTCACCTTATTGCATTACCAGTCAACACATTTTTATTATAGAGAGGTATAGAACTGATTGAGCCTAGTGATAATTAGGCCTTGAGTAAGATGTTACTAATCAACCAAATTTATTTATACATTTCAATTGAAATATTACAAAGTAGGGGCTACCAACATTGATAGTTTAGGTGATTACTATTTTTAATATGATATAGCCCATAGATTTGGTCTATACATGTAGAGTGGTAAATATAAGTGTGATTGATGCTTGCATATCTTGGTGGGTACACTTATAACCTATTTGATTGACTAGACCCTAGACCTAGTATCCTAGATAACATATGAGAGTAGTGAGATAGAGGCATATGGTACGTATAGGTATAGACTGAAGGTCATGCTCATGTACAATATGTGATACCTTAGGTTATATCATTATATATTATTTAGGTTCTTAAGCAGTGGCTTGTGTAGTAGGTTTTTTATACTCTCATTCAACATGTGGCATATATTGACCCATTGGTTATATATTCAATATTATATGTTGAAGATAGTCATGGTGGAGATGGAGATGGATGTGGTGGATAGGGTCCTCCATTAGATATAGATATGTCTGAAGAAATAAGTGGTGACTTGGGTTAGGTCAAAACTACAAGTACATGTGAAGTCTGGACCTCAAGTATAGGTAGAGG
The DNA here is from genome assembly GCA_037957365.1 of Torreya grandis. Lineage (NCBI taxonomy): Eukaryota > Viridiplantae > Streptophyta > Pinopsida > Cupressales > Taxaceae > Torreya > Torreya grandis. The sequence goes on from JARHVA010001622.1 coordinate 170,195, forward strand.
GGAGGTAGGGGTCTCTACTACATGCATGGGCTAGGTAATAACCTTTATTATAGGTACAAGGAAGGTAATTACCTATGGTACATACACAAAAGAGGTAAGGACCTCTAGTATAGACACAAGGTAGGTAGGGACCTTTGGCACTACTAGGTCAACCAAGGATCAAGATTTGATAGATAGGCACCAACATGAGATTACTATGATATTAGCTAAGATATATGGCCTAGAAGAGGATGTAGTTAGGCTATGGGCTAATATAGTGACAACTTAGGGTGATACTTGTTGATAATTTTAACTCCATAGGTGAAATTACCACCCTTCTCATTTGAAACTTTACATACCATGCCATTTTTTCTTTTGAGTTAGTTTTTGGTACTAAAAAATCCTTAAAGAATCCATGGTTAATAGGTATTAGGTTTGTTTATGTGATTTAGGGTCTTTTCTTTCACTTGTCTTATTCTTTGCAGGAAAGTATTGATGTTGATCAGAGCAGTTGAAAGAAGCATGTTTTTAAAGAAGACTTCAAGCTTTAAAAGAAGGGACCATTTACAATAAATACAAAGGGTTCTTCCCAAATTTTTGATGGTTATTTTAAAGAATTCCAAAGGGCTCTTTTATTTTGGGAAATTTCATTTCATAAATTTTGAAGGGTCACTTTCTCTTCAGGAAAGGACATTTTCAAATACTGAAGGGAGCATTTGCAATAATTATGAAGGGTTCTTTGCAAAAAATCCAAAAGGCACTTCTTAGAAAAAAAAGGTTCTTTTCCTTTAGAAAAGTCAATTTAAAAATTTTGAAGGTCAATTTCAAAGATCCTGAAGGTCAATTTTAAACAGTCTGAAGACCATCACAAGTTTTTTGAAGACCATTAAAACTTTGCCAAAAGTCAATTTTAAAAATTATGAAGATCAATTTCAAATATCCTAAAGGTTAATTTAAAAATGTTCAAAGACCATCACAACTTTGCCAAAAGTTAATTTCAAAAATTCTGAAGGTCAATTTCAAATATCTCGAAGGTCAATTTCAAAAAGTTTGATGACCATCACAACTTTTCTGAAGACCATTACAACTTTACCAAAAGTTAATTTCAAAAAAACTAAAGGTCTATTTCAAAGATCTTGAAGGTCAATTTTAAAATTTTTGAAGACCATTTCAACTTTTTCGAAGTCCATTTCAACTTTTTTGAAGACCAAAACAAAAAGTATGAAGACCATTACAACTTTTCTGAAGACCATTACAACTTTGCCAAATTCAATTTCAAAAGTTCTAATAGTTATTTTACAAAAATCTAAAGAGTTAATTCCCTTTAGAAAAGTCCATTGAAAAAATCTAAAGATCTTTTTCCCTTCAAGAGATTTCATTTCAAGAAAGCCAAATGGTCAATTCCATGAGAAAGGACCAAGAAAAAAGTGTGAAGAGGAAAGCCTGAAGGAAATGAATGAAGAGGAAAGTCTATGTAAATAAATAAAATAATTCATTCAAGATAATTTGTCTAAAGAAAAGGTCTAAAGGAAAAAGTCTGAAGAGGAAAGCTCGAAGGAAATGAGTGAAGAGGAAATTCCATGGAAATAAACAAAAACAATTCCTTCCAGATAATTTATCTGAAGAAAAGGTCTAAAGGCAAAATTCCAAACAGGAAAGCCTGAAGGAAATGAATGAAGATAAAAGCCTAAAAAAAATAAGTTGTATAAATATCCCAAAGGAATACATGAAAAAATGAAGAGATCGAGAGCAAAAGGCCAAGGAATTATAAGGAGCTAACATGGAGTTTAAAATGTTGCATATTTGATCTTAACATGTAATTTCATACATGTTTTAGTTTTTAAAGCCCCTTTTCATGCAAGTGGAGGCCATTAGGAGTTGATTGGTCTTAAGTTTGAATTTAATCTTATCAAAGTGTCACATCTATTCTAATTTATATTTTTAATTGAAGGCTTTCAACACTTCCAACTTGTTCAAACTAAATTTCTTCATCTAAGGATTGGTGTAACATCATCTCATGTAGAATGGAGTTACTTGGAGTAGACTAAATAAGGCTTATCATGCATTTTCTTTGTTTTCCATGCAAATAAGGACTTTATTTTTTTCAACTCAACTTCCAAACATATCAAGTGGGTTTTCTTTTTGAATATTTGGCATAGCTTTCATGCATGGAGTAGATTAGTCCAAAATGGGCCCACCATCTTTTCCAAATGTCAAAGAGCTTTTTCATGCAAGACATATGACAAAAGGATATTATTTGAAGATTTTTTTATATTTTGATAGCTCAATTTAGACTTGTGTGATGTGTAAGTTGATCTCCTCTCCTATTTTCAATGCCAATCTCTTGGCTTTTGTATGCTTTTTTCTATATAAGTTGGTTTTTCAGCCATTTGGAAGGAGCCTTCTTTTGGCAAGACTAGACTCTACCAAAGTTTGAGTTTTTTAATATTTTCAAATAAATAGAAGGATTATTTTTAGATTCTAAGGTGTTGGTATAGTGTATTTATATCACTGATTTGCATATGTGATAAAATTTTCTTCCTTGTCAAGTCTTGATTCTTACCTAGTTACTAGTTGATCAGATTATGTAGGTCATGTTCTATGTTTGATGTTTTTTGGTTGAAGTTGCAGTGAATGTAAGTGGCTGGTTAATACCTTGAATTAGGCCTATTACATAATTTCCCTAAATATTTGATCACCAAATAAAACCTTTTCATGATATTTTAGGACTTGTTCCAAAGTCTTAACATTAGGTTAGATTTTTTGATAGGTTAAATAAATAATTATTGTTAATGGGGCATGCATCTTTTTAATAAAGACACCCCCATAAAATAAATTTACTTAGTTTTAGTTTTAGGTAGTTTTTATGTTTTGAGTTTATTAATTGCAGCTACCTTATGGGTTGATTTCTCGTAAAGAGTTGGTTATAGGAGTAGTTAGTTTTATTGGTCATGGGTAAAATATATATTATATATGGTTGCAATGTAAAAGGGTTAATGAAGTAAAGGCACACTTATGTACTTAATTTTTTGAAAATTAATAAAATACTTGTGAACTCACACTAAGCAGGGATAAGGTTCAAATTATTTGATCAAGGAGTTATCAGTGGTATCAGAGCTTGGTTTTGTCCAGCACGATGAATTTTTGGAGCTTGGTGAATTTGAAAGAAGGCAAGGTGAAAAGTTTAATTCACAAGAAATCAAATGGAATGAAATAAGGTATGCCATATCAAGTAAATATTTCATTGGTTTAAATGTAATGGCAAAAATTTGAAAAATTATTAAATTATTTTAATTTTTCAAATATTCTTGCATTTAAACCTATGTATTTCTCTTATACAACCATCTGGTCATTTTGGCCATTCAAGCCTGTTATAATTATATTCAAACTCCTCATCTGGAATTAAAAATTATTTTTTTAGCATTTAAATGTTATTAAATTCATTATTCTATGGAAAAAATAAACTTGTACAGACTATTTGCATATTGAAAACCTCTATATTTTTCATCTATGGCTACCATTATTGATTGCATTCATTCTCAGCACTTTTAAATCCATAAACACTTTTAAATCTAGTTAAAACCCCTACTTTGAATCCTCAAATGAAAATATAGAATTTTTTTATTTTTACAGCCAATAGTATAGCCTTCCAACACCCTGGCTAATATTTGAAACCATTTCTAGTAAAAAATACCTTAAATTTTTCTAAACATAGCCAAAATTAGATTTACACTAGCTGTATAGATTTGTATAGCCATAGGGAGTGAGAGTAGGTGCATAGAATAGTAGTAGGAGCTGCCATGGTGTCTCAGGCAAAAATGGTGCTAGAATAAATCTCAAGGAAATAATTTTTTATGTTTCTAATGTTTTGGATATCAAAATTTTGCCTTAGATGGGTCCCACATGAAAAGGTTGGATGAGAAGGCTAAAAAGGGAAATATCTTGGATTTATTTACATACATGTAATTCTTTTTCCCTCGTAAACAAAATCCAGCATAAGTACAAGTTTCTGAGTATTATACTTTGAAAGTGCTCTTAAAACAACTGGTTAAAGTCATTTTGTAAGAAGCTTGCAAAGAGGAGGTCAAGGGTTTAAATCCCTTATTTTGGAATAAATTTATTTAGAATATACTTTTTGTAAAAGGAATATTCCCTTTTAAATCTACTTTTTGTAAGCCTTGAAATTTGTGAAAAACATATTTATTATATAGTGTTGTTTCAAAAATTGAAAAAGGGGAATTAAATTCTATTTCTTTTATATTGTTGTGGTGACATAAGGGTGTAATTGGTCGAATAAGGAAATAATTTGGTGAAATAGGGGTGTAATCAATTGATTTTTGGTGAGGTTAAGTACAAAACCCATAAAAAACTCTTGTTTTTCTTTTTTGCTCTACGTAGAGGTTAAGTGAAAAACCCCATAGAAGAAGTGTCTTGTGTAGTGAGTGTGATATTTGTTTCATATATTTTGAATTTTTTCACACTTTTCTCTATTGCACTTGATTTTATTTCAATATGTTGAATATTCAAAATTTGATTTTAGATGGTGATAGATTAACAATTTCCAATTATTCTGATTGGAAATGATTGATGGAGGCTTCACTAGTTTTTAATGAGTTATGTGATATTATCAAGAATGAAAATCCTACATTGCCAATAGAATAGGCTAAATTAGATGTATTCAATTTGCATGATTCTAAGGATTTAGCTCTCATTAAATGTTTTTGTACTCATGATACTTATGTTCATATTGAAAATTCTCCTCATAATTACACTGCATGGAAAACATTGTTGGATTTATATGATAAGAAACCTAAGCATAAGAAGATAGATATTCATATGAAATTGTTTACTTTGTCATTAGATGAAGATGGGTATATGGGAGAATATATGTCTAAGTTGAAAAATATCACTACGAAGTACACTAAGGTTGGGTTCAAAAAACTAGATGATGACCTCATAGTCACTGTTGCTTTGAAAGGACTACCTAGGTCCTATAGGATTTTTTTTGAAATGTTGCATATCTCTAATAAAATCACATGCATCACCTTTGATAAGTTGGTTGAGCTTCTCATCCAAAATGACCTCTCTCTACCCAAGAAATCCAAGAAAATTGATGAATCCCATGTTTTAGAGTCAAAGCTTAGTTCATTTTTATCTGGGCATCAAAACAATAGAGGAAATAGTTATATAGGGGGTCAAGGTTACAGAGGAGGTAGATATCAAAATAGAGGTAGAGGTTATTCAAATAACCAACAATCTAACCAATCACATTCACAAGAAACAAGTGATTGAGGATGTGGTCACAACTCATATAGGGGTAGAGGTCAAGGTAGATCAGACATTCAGTATCATAGATGTGGAAAATTTGGTCACATTGCCTCACGATGTAGGATTCCTTTTGATAAAATTCAGAGGCCACAAAAGTGACTAAGTCTAACTCTACTCAGTATGTTGATCATGACTTTGATGAGTCTAGTAATGTTTTCCATGAATTTACATTCACTACATTGGGGCACATTGATTATATTGAATATGAGGCTAGAGATGAGCTCATAGATGTATGGGTTTTAGACACAGGAGAGACCAAACACATGACATTTAGGAGAGATGTTTTTTGGTCTTTTATGGAAGATTCTCTCTCTCTAGTTGCCTTGGCAAATAAGTCTATGCATACACCACTAGGAGTAAGATCTATTTGGATTCTTCCTCTTAATGGGTCTATAAAAGACTTAGAGTATGTTTGGTATGTTCCGACATTGAAGAAACACTTACTTTCTTTGGTAAATATTCAAAAGAAAGGTTATCAAATTATGCTTGAAAATGGGCTCATTTACATCTATTTAGTGAAAGATAATTATAAAACAATGTATATAGGATATGAATATGGAAACTTGGTTAGATTTCACTGTAAAGTACTTCCTCCCACTAAAGAACTTGTGGCAGTTATTGACATAGGTACAAGTACTATGTCTATACAACAGTTATGGCATCTACACTATGGACATTTGAATATCCACTCTTTAGTGGATTTTTAGAGACATGGTATGGTGAGTAGGTTTCCCACTTTTCACAAAGATAGTATTCTTTATGAGTCATGTGTTTTGGGCAAACAAAATTGGGAAAATTTTCCTAAATAGTCATCTTAGAGAGCTAACAAGTCTTTGCAGTTACTTCATAGTGATGTATGTGACATGAAAAAGTCATCCATTGGTGGGTGTAGATACTTTGTCTTGTTTATTTATGACTTTTCTCAGATGACTTGGGTATTTTTTTATGAAAAACAAATCTAAAGGTTTTTCTAAGTTTGTTGATTGGTTACACTTAGTCAAAAAATAAACTGGTTCACATTTGGTCACTCTTCATTCAGATAATAGAGGTGAGTATACCTCAAATGAATTTTCATATTATTGTCGAGAACATGGCATTCATCAACATTATAGTAATTCTTATACTCCATAGCAAAATGGAGTATCTAAATGGATGAACAAAACTTTAGAGGGCACAACACATGCCATGTTGGACTATAAATATATTGATGATAAGTTCTGGGAAGAATCCATTGGTACTATATTATTTTTGATAAATAGGTCCCCCACATTTTCACTTTTGGGACAAACTCCATATGAGGCATGGTATGGGTTGAAACCAAAAGTTAAACACTTGAAAGTGTTTGGTTGTCTTTGTTTTACTTTGGTTCTTATTAAACACAGAACTAAGTTGGAACCACAAAGTTGAAAATGCATCTTTCTTGGTTATTCTAAAGATAAAAAGGGGATTTATTTTCTTGCATAGGATATAGGAAAATTCATAGTGAGTCGAGATGTGATATTTGATGAGTTTGGGACTATGAACACTGTAGATATTGATTCTCAACTTGATAGATTAGAGAGAAAAAATACAAAAAGAGATAAGGGTTTGAATAATGGGGATAAATATTTGAAGTTGTGGTATGAGACTCAAATTCCTTCACTTTCCTCTCCTTCATCTACAAGTTCATAGGTTGATGACTTAGAAATTGTTGAAAATTCTTTAAGTCCCCCTTCGAATGATGCATATAATGAGAATTTTGGAGTCCCTAATTTGAATAATTTGACTAAGTATCCAAAATGGTCTCAAAGTAATTTTTTTGACTTGAAATTAGATGAAGTTGGTTTAACAAGGCCTAGGAATTCTCAAAAATAGGTAAACTATGCTATGTTTGTTACTACTTCTTCCTCTAAGCCATCCATTTTTGAGGAGGCATCTACTAAACATGTTTGGCAACAAGAAATGAAAAGTGAGTATGATGTCATACTTAGCAATAATACATGGGTTTCATTTGATCCTCCTCCACATTTTAAACCCATAAGATTTAAATGGGTTTATAGGACTAAGTATAAATTATATGGCTCCATTGATAAACATAAGGAAAGACTTGTTATAAGAGGATATGCACAACAAGAAGGTATTGACTATGAGGAAACATTTACACCAACTGCCAAATGGCACACTATTAATATGGTACTTGACTTACTAGCACAAAATAGTTGGAAAGTATGTCAATTAAATGTTAAAATTGCTTTCTTAAATGGTGATTTACAAGAAGAAGTATATATGAAACAACCTCAGGGTTTTTAATAGGTGGGTGCTAAATACAAAGTGTGTAAATTGATAAAATCTTTATATGGGGCTCAAATAAGCCCAAGGCTTGGTATGAAAAAATGGATTCATACTTGAAATCCATTGGTTTTCATCATAGTGAATATAATGATACTCTCTATTTTTGAGTGTAGGGTAAGAAAATGGTGATACTTTTTCTCTATGTTGATGACTTATTTATCACAGGTAATGATGAAAACCATAACAAGTCTATGAAAAAGGAATTAAAAGATAGGTTTGAGATGATAGATCTTGGACTTCTTCACTAATATCTAGGCATAGAGGTAACTAAAAAAGAACATAGTATTTTCATTTCACAAACTAAGTATATTTTTGAGTTATTAGATAGGTTTGGCATGAGTGATTGCAAACCTACCCTCACTCCCATGGAAAGTAACTTGAAATTCTCTAAGGATGATAGCAGTGTATTTTTTGATGGCACAACATACAAATAATTGGTGGGAGGTTTGATATACTTGATGACTACCAAGCCTGATATTTCATTTTTAGTTGGAATTTTATCTAGGTTTATGCATGAGCCTAGATAAATTCATTATCATGTGACAAAATGATTAATTCATCACCTTCAAGGAATGAAAACATATGGCCTTGAATACTACCACAATAAGAACTTCAAACTTGTTGTATATTGTGATCTAAATTTTTGCAGATGTGTGGATGACAAAGTGTCAACCACAAGAGACACTATGCATATGGGTTCAGCTGCCATTGCTTGGTGTTGTAAGAACTAGGATATAGTGGCAAATTCATCAATAGAATTAGAGTATATTACAGCATGGGATGCTTCCAAATAACTTTTTTACCTACGTCATATTATTAAAGATCTTCAGGTTTCTTAGTTTGCTCCTACATAGTTATACATTGATAATCAAAGTGAAATCAAGATGTCCAAGAATCCTATGTTTCATGCCAAAAAAAAAAACATGTGGATGTCAAATACCATTATCTATAAATTCTAGTGGAAAAGAAAGCTCTTGATCTAATATATTTCCCAACTATCAATCAGACAATTGATATCTTCACAAAACCCCTTGATAGAATCAAATTTGAAAAATTTAGAAAAATGCTTGGTATTTGTCCAAATACCTAACTTTAGATCATAGGGGGGTTTGTTAGGACTTGTTCCAAAGTCTTAAAATTAGGTTAGATTTTTTGGTAGGTTAAATAAATAATTATTTTTTATGGGGCATGCATCTTTTTAATAAAGACACCCCCATAAAATAAAGTTACTTAGTTTTAGTTTTAGGTAGTTTTTATGTTTTGAGTTTATTAATTAGAACTACCTTATGGGTTGATTTCCCATAAAGATTTGGTTATAGGAGTAGTTGGTTTTACTGGTCATGGGTAAAATCTATATAATCTGTGTTTGCAATGTAAAAGGGTTAATGGAGTAAAGGCACCCTTATGTACTTAATTTTTTGAAAATTAATAAAATACTCATGCACTCACACTAAGTGGGGACAAGGTTCAAATTATTTGATCAAGGAGTTATCATGAAATACTGATGTATAGGAGTCAATTGGAGTTGAATATTGTCTTTTCTTGTCTAATAAATATTTTAAAAGCTGAAATTGGGTGGATGAACCAAAATATTGGTGTATCACCATAATTAAATAGGATTTTCCTTCAATTTTCTTTCTTACCTTTTTCATCTTCCCTTTTCCCTAGAAGTTTGTAACATAGATTAGAGATATTAATTGATACACCAAAATTAGTTATCCCTTATAATCTAGAGATTTAATCCACTGATTAGGTCACCTATAGCCTAGAATTATTTTCATGTTTTAGCAAACTATGAAGTCCTAAAACTACCTTCACAAGGGTGGGAGTCTAATCGACAATAGTTTTTGGCATGCCTGGTGGGACCCTTACTCCTTCGCATAGATGAATTTTGGATCTGAGGAGAAGAATTTGTAGTAGAGGAGAATATATATCTTCATCACAAGCTAAAGATTCTTTAGGTTGTAGAGTTCATAACATCATTCAGGTAATTCTTTCATGCTAAAGGTTACTATGAGGTTAACTAGCAAGGTATTCCTTTTGAATTCATTAAGTTATCCTCTACATCATATAAAATATCATGATTTATTAATACAAACCCATATCCTAACAAATAATATTTATTTCCTAGTTATCCTACTATTCTAATCACTATAACCCCTACTATCCAAATGGCTATCAGAAACCAAGTGTTTATTCCATTAAATAGAGGTAGCCCACTAAATTTAGACTAGTTTTATGAAATTATAGTGTCTACCTTTAAGATCATCAAATTCTTCTTAGGATAAAATCAAACAACCCCTAATGAGCATATCTAAGATGTAGCTAATATTTTATCAGTCTATAATGTTGTTAAGGATAATATTGTTATTAGATTACTTACTACTTCCTTTAAAGGAAAATCATTTAAATGGTATAGAAACTTTCCACTAAACTCCATTTCTACCTAGGATGAATTAGGTGTAGCCTTCGTTAAGTAGTTTGAAGACAAATCTGATCACCTCTCTTTGGTTGAATAGTTAACTACCATAACGAGAGCTCCTCATGAGTTCATGTTTGATTTTAATCTTAGATTCCAAAAGACATGGACTAGGATACCTATTTTTATTAGGCCATCCCTTGAATATTCATTCTTTTATTATTTGAAATCCCTTAACTCCAACATTAGAGTGATGATATAGTCAATGGGTGGTACTACCTTATCAGATGCTTATGAGGTTGCAATAAGGGCAAAGAATAGTTTGATACAAGATGGTAAGCTTTCTCCAAGGCCTCCAATGCATATATTCCTAGAACTAAATTCTATACCAGCCCCTCAAGTTAATCAAATGCTTAAATTCCATCCTTAGCTCATATTCCATCACCTCAATCTCAAATTGTAGCCCCTATTAGTCAAGCTAGTGAGATATGAGAGTTGAAAAGGTTATTACAATCCTTTAGGAATGAAATAGTGCAACTCAAGAGGAAATAATTTCATGCTAATAAGCCTTATCAATAACAAAATTAGACCATATATCATCCCTTCAAAGATCAAATGCCTCCTTATCAAGGTTTCAGAGAGAATATAACATCTTATCAAACACAAGGAGCCATAATTCCAACTAATCCATATACTACCCTTGATCCTAATGATCCTTAAACTTCAAATGACATTTTTCCCACCCCACCTCAAAACAAATTAATGCAATATTTAGGTTGGTAGTCCTCAAATCTCAATGATACTCGAAACCAAACCTTGGTATCACAAAACATCACTATGTCACAAATGACACAAGAAGAGTTTTATTCTCAAGGAGGTTAGTACCAAGATAAAATTTTGGCACCATAAAGAGAGACTTAAAAATTTTAAGGGAATCTTGATGCCATTAATGTACATTTTCTAGTGGATGATCATGTTTCTTTTATTCAAGGTGTTGAAACCAACTATACAAGTGATCAAGTTGTAGCTATAACTAGAGATAAAATAAGAGCCATTGATGAGGCTCAAGAGTTGAAAAATGTTTCAATTACTCCTAATTTTATTTCTAAGAGTATAAAATAGCAACTTTATGCCCCTATAACTCAGAAAAATCATAATATAGAGGTTAGTGAAGTTCATCAAATACCTCTAGTTTGTGAGCTACTAGTGCTTCAGAAATTAAAACCAAAGGTTGGTGGATCTCAGTTTAGTATAGTGGATAAAATGAAGAATTATAATATCATAATTATCATGTGGAATTATCTTTCCATCCCAAGACAAAAATATATGCTCATCCAAGAGCTTTCAGCTCTCAAATTATCTCCAAAATTGGTTGAGAAAGAAGGTGTTGTCTTAACCAATTTAGATTATCTAAGTAACAAGTACATCAAGTAAATAAGATGATAAAGGTGAAAAAAACTAATGTAAAATAAAATAAAACTCCTCTTTTCTACCTTTATTTGATATTGGGTGATACTTTGGTTCATAATTATATGGTGGATAGTGGAGCTAATAGTACAGTCATGCCTAAATAGATTACAAACAAGCTCAGCCTTGTTTATGAGCCAAAAAATAAGTGGGTATTTCATTTGGATGTATAACTAAAAAATATAGTAGGCATCATCATATCTTTAAAATTTACATTACATGCTTGTCCTAATGTTACTATTCAATAGGATGTTGTGGTAAACTTGCCTTCTTAATTTGTTATGTGTCTTTCAAGGGACTTTACCCTAAAGATTTGGGGATATTAATCAGATAATTCAAATAATTTGATGTTTATAACTATTTATGTTACCAATTTAATGATTCATTATGAACCTATTACACATTTCCATATGGAACCATCTATGCCAAGTGTTGTGAACACTAACTACATCATCTCAGATGATGTACTAAAAACTAGTGGAGTAGAAAATGGATCACCTTTGGATGGAGTTATATATTTTTTACTTGATGAGTGGGTTTCCAATTTTCATGATCATGATCCTTATAATTTTATTTAATAATAAGGACATGGTGTGTATTGCCTTCATGAGAATGATGTACCAATTCCAACCATGGTTAAAGATGTTGAATCTAGTGAAGGTCTATGGCAATTATAGTTTGATGGATCAAGTATTAAACATGGTACTGAGGATGGAATAATGTTAGTTTCATGAAAAAATTAAAGTTATTTCTCTTATATTAAGTATTATTTTGGTTTTTCAAACATTGTTGCATAGTATGAGGCACTAGTTCACGGTTTGTAGTTCGCTAGGAAGATGAAAGTCAATTCTTTGCAAGTTTTTGGTGATAGTGAACTTATAGTTCACCAAGTAAGAGGTTTAAATGTATCTAAAATTTTGTTTCTTAATATTACAAGCATATACTATGGGACTTACTTGAATATTTTGAAGATTTTAACATTCATGCAATACCAAGAGGTTAGAATAAACATGAAGATAGGTTGGCTACCATTGGATCATAATTTAGTAGCCTAGCTGATATAAAAAGTGAAAAAATTTAGTCACATATAAATTTGGTTATAAGGCCTTCTATTTTAGATAATCATGATAATTGGAAAGTGTTCAAAGATGATAATCAAATTGTGAGATTCTTACAAGAGGAAGATGAGTTTTCTTCAAGAAACCAATCAAAGTATTTGCAGTAGTATGGTGATCAAGTTGTGAAACTAAAAAAAAATAAATTACCCAAGGGATTGGTCACACTTGAGAACATTTTTAGTGGTGATGATGAATAAAGGAAGGAGAAATCATCCTTGTCAACAAAATAAGATGACTATGCTAATGTAGAGATTGTAGCTGGTAAGAATTTGAAGTTGGGTAAGGTATGCATTCCTTCACGAAAGGAAGCTTTCATTGAGTTATGCTCAAATTTTACTGATGTATTTGCATGGAAATATAGTGATCTCAAGGGATTTGACCTAATTTTAGATTAAAACACCATTGATTTAGAGGATGAAATTAAACTAGTGAGATAAAGACAAATGCCCATTAGTCCTAAGATTGAGCCTTTGATGAGAGTTAAGTGTGAAATTAGATTGTCTGTCAACTTCCATGATTTGAATAGGGATTCGCTTAAAGATCACTATCCATTTCCATCAATTAAATAATTTTTATATATGGTTTCAAGTTTAGAGAGGCTTTCTTTGTTAGATGGATATAATGGATACAATTAGATTTTTGTCAAAGAAGATGACCAATTTAAGATAACCTTCACAACCAAGTGGGGGACATTTGCATACAGAAAGATGTCATTTAGTTTATCTAATGCTAGATCAACCTTTCAAAGATTCATGGATATGGCATTCTAAGGCCTTCTTAAGAAGTTTTTACTTGTTTATTTGGATGATATAATAGTGTTTTCAAAGAGTATAAATGATCACATGATTCATATCAAATAAATGTTTGAAAGGTGTAGGCAATTTGGGGTATCTCTAAATCCCAAAAAGTGTGTCTTCTTGGTTCATGATGGTAAGATCCTTGGCCACATGGTTTCAAAGTATGGTTTAAGCATAAATTATGAAAGGATAGACTCCATTCTTGCAATCTCCTTGCCTAAACACAAAAAGGTTATGCAAAGCTTCTTTGGGAAAATCAACTTCACAAAGAGATATATTTTAGGTTCTACCATTTTAACTAAGCCACTTACAGCCATGCTAAAAAATAATTAGAGCTTCATCTATTCCAAATAAAGAGTAAGAAGTTTTGAAGATATTAAGAATGCCATAGCTAGTTCTCCTACACTTATAAATACAGATTTCACAAAAGATTTCATTTTATGTACATATGCTAACACAGATACCATTTTAAGAATTATTATGCAACAAAATCATGAGCCTTTGGATCAACCAATAGAATTCTTTAGTCAAGGCTTGGAAGAGTATGAAACAAGTTAATATTTCATTGAAAATCATGTGCTTTCAGTTATAAGGTCTCTTAAAAAGTTTAGATACTAGTTGTCTAACAATAAGATACACCTAATGGTTTCTCATTCGAGCATCAAGGAGTTCCTTTTGAACAAAGATATAAATGAGAAGAGATCTGGTTATAAAACCAAGGTAATGGAGTATGATGTGGAAATTAAGGTCACAAAGTTGATTAAAATCAAAATACTTTGTGAACATCTAGCTCAAGACTTGCAAGAGACTAATGAGGTTGTTTTGGTGTCAAATGATGAAGAGGTTATAGCTGGTCATACATGACCTTCCAAATGGTTTCATGAATTTTTAAGATATCTACAAGATGTTATTTATCCCTCTCATCTAAGTGATTCAAATATAAAATATTTTAGGTTACAATAAATTCTATTTTTACTTATTAGGGGTGTTTTATTCAAGAAAGATATCACTAGCATGTTGTTAAGATGTATAGATCTAAGCCAAACTCAGAGATTTCATGAATAATTCTATGATGGACATGGTGGATGAATTTTTTATACAAGAACTAAAACCTGTAATATCATGAGAGGTGGGTATTATTGGCCTAGTATTTTTAGTGATTACCATGCATGGGTAAGGAAGTGCAAACAATGTGCTTTGTTTGTAGTAAAAGTGAAACTTGTAGACTTACCTCTTCAATTAAATTACGTTGGATAAATCTTTTATCCAATGGGGATTGGAATTTATTGGTCTCATAAATCCTCCTTCAATTTTAGGACATAAATGTATTCTAACTACTAAATATTACTTCACACGTTAGATAGAAATAGTGGTATTGAAAGAAGTAAACAAAACCAATGTTCTAGATTTCTATGAAGGTTTGCTTACTAGATTTGGAGTTACTTCAACTATTATTTCTAATAATAAAATGTATTTTTTGGGAATTAGTATCATCCAAAGGGCTGTCTAACATGGAATTTATCTTAGAACTTCATTTAACTATTATCCACAAGGCAATGGCCTTTTGAATCTATAAATAAGAACCTATTAAAGATCATAAGAAGCACTATTGAAGACGATCATAGGTCATGGAATCTCAATTTGAAGTCATCTATATGGGATGATATGATCACCTATAAAAGATCAATATCCAACTCTCCATACAAGTTGGTATATGGTAAGGAAGTAAGGTTACCCATTTCTCTTGAGTTTCTTTCTTTAGAACTAATGCATCAACTTAAGTTGTTGGAAAATGAGCCCATAAAAATCAGGTATGTTGAGCTTATGGATTTGGAAGAGATAAGAAATTATTCTATGCTAGCCATGGAAATTCATCAAGCATAAGTGAAGAGAGATTTTGACAAGGGAGCTTCTCTATGAAGTTTCAAAGAAGGAAATTTAGTCCTCAAGTGGGATGAGGATAGATCTAAACTAGGAAGGCACAAAAACTTTTATTCCCTTTATAATGGCCCATACACAATCTCTAGCTACAAATCCCACAATGCCTTCCAACTTAAAAAGATGGATGGTGAAGAGCTCCCAATCCCAGTCAATGGGATACATCTAAAACATTTCTACTGAAGAGCTAGGTTCCTTGTTTGTTGATTTTCTTCCAAGTGTTGTTTAGGTACATTGGTTTAGTTTTATTTTATCTCAAATAAGTTCTTGTTTACACATTTGCTTTTTTAATTTTGTTTTCCTCTTTTGTGTGTTTCCCTTCTTATTTTGAAGGATGAAGGTTGTCTCATGATAGGTCAAAAGAGAATTTATAGTCATGGATCAAATTTGTCATTTTTTTGTGAGTCTAGGAGTCATGTAAATGGTCTAGTTCTCAAGCATAGCAGGCATGTTTCCTAGTTAAGTCACCAAAATGTTGACAACTTTTACCCCATAGGTCAAATTGCCACCCTTATCATTTAAAACTTTGCATACCATGCCATTTTGTCTTGTGAGTTAGTAATTAGTCCTAAAAAATCCTAAAAGAAGCCATGGTTAATAGGTCTTAGGGTTGTTTATGTTATTTAGGGTCTTTTATTTCACTTTTCTTATTCTTTGTAGGAAAGTATTGATGTTGATCAAAGCAGTTGAAAAGAACAAGTTTTTAAAGAAGACTTTAGGCTTTACAAGAAGAAGGGACCATTTACAACAAATTTGAAGGGTTCTTTCCAAAGTTTTGATGATTCTTTTCAAGAATTCCAAAGGGACATTTTCCTTCAAGAAAATTCTTTTCATAAATTCTAAAGGGTCACTTTCTCTTTGAGAAAGGACATTTTCAAATGCTAAAGGGACCATTTGCAATAATTTTGAAGGGTTCTTTGCAAGAAATATGAAAGGAACTTCTTGGAAAAAGGGGTTATTTTCCTTCAAAAAATTTAATTTCAAAATTACGAAGGTCAATTTCAAAGATCCTGAAGGTCAATTTCAAAAAGTTTGAAGACCATCACAACTTTTCTGAAGACCATTACAACTTTGCCAAAAGTCAATTTTAAAAATTCTGAAGATCAATTTGAAAGATCCTGAAGGTCAATTTTAAAAAGTCCAAAGACCATCACAAATTTTTTGAAGACCATTACAACTTTGATGAAAGTCAATTTCATAAATTTTTAAGGTCAATTTCAAAGATCCTGAAGGTCAATTTCAAAAAGTTTGAAGACCATCACAACTTTTCTGAAGACCATTACAACTTTGCCAAAAGTCAATTTAAAATATCCTGAAGGTCAATTTCAAAAGTTTCAAAGACCATTTAAACTTTTTTGAAGCCCATTTCAACTTTTTTGAAGACCAAAACAAAAATTCCAAAGACCATTACAACTTTTCCAAAGTCAATTTCAAAAGTTCTAATAGTTCTTTTCCAAAAATCTGAAGGGTCCATTCCCTTCAGAAATGTCCATTTCACAAAATACAAATGGATATTTCCCTTCAAAAAAATTCATTTCAAGAAATTTTAAGGGTTAATTCCATGGGAAAGGACCAGGAAAAAAGTTTGAAGAGGAAATCTCAAAAGAAATGAATGAAGAGGAAAGTCCATGGAAATAAATAAAAACAATTCCTTCAAGACAATTTATCCAAATAAAAGGTCCAAAGGCAAAAGTCTTAAGAGGAAATCTTGAAGGAAATGAATGAAGAGGAAATTCCACTAAAATAAATATAAAAAATTACTTCAAGACAATTTGTCTGAAGAAAAGGTCTGAAGGCAAAAGTCTAAAGAGGAAAGCTTGAAGGAAATAACTGAAGATAAAAGCCTAAAATAAATAAGTCACAAAAATAGTTTGAAGGAATACATGTATAAATGAAGAGACCAAGAGAAAAATTACAAGGAATTACAAGGACATAACATGGAATTTCAAACACTACATATCTGATCTTAACATGGAATTTCATGCATGCTTCAATTTTCAAAGCCCCTTTTCATGCAAGTGGAGGACATTTGGAGTTGATTGGTCTTAAGTTTGAATTGAATCTTGTCAAAGTGTCACATATATTCTTATTTATCTTATTAATTTAAGGATTTCAACACTTTTAACTTATTCAAGAATTGACATAGAATCATCTCATGTAGAATGGAGTTACTTGGAGTTGACTAGACAAGGTTTATCATGTATTTTCCTTGTTTTCTATGCAAAGGACTTTATTTTGTTTCAACTCAACTTTCAAACATATCAAGTGGAGTTTCTCTTTGAATATTTGTTGTAGCTTTCATGTATAGAGAATATTATTCCAAAGTGGGCCCACCATCCCTTCCAAAAACCAAAGAACTTTTTCATTCAAGACATAAGACAAAAGGATATTATTTGAAGGTTGTGTTATCTTTTGATAGCTCAAGTTGGACTTGTATGATGTGGGAGTTGATCTCCTCTCCTATTTTTAATGCAAATCTCTTGGATTTTGTATGATTTTTTCTATATAAGTTGGATTTTCATCCATTTAGAAGGATCCCTATTTTGGTAAGACCAGACTACCAAAATTTGAGTTTTGTAACCTTTTTAGATAAATAGGACTATTTTAAAATTCCAAGGTGATGGTATAGTGTAGTTATGTTAGTGATTTGCATATGTGATAGAATTTTCTTCCTTGTCAAGTCTCGATTCTTACCTAGTTACTAGTTGATCAAATTATGCAGGTCATGTTCTGTGTTTGATGCTTTTTGGCTAAAGTTACAATGGATGTATGTGGCTAGTTAGTGCCTTGAATTAGGCCTATTTCATAATTTACCTTAAGATTTGATTACTAGATAAAACCTTTTCATGAAATAATGATGTATAGGAGTCAATTGGAGTTAAATATTTAATCTTTTCTTGTCTAATTAGTGTTTTAGAAGCTCAAATTGAGTGGCTAAACCAAAATACAAGTGTATCACCATCATTAAATAGAATTTTCCTTTAATTTTATTTCTTACCTTTTCCCTCTTCCCTTTTCCTTGGTAGTTTTTAGTGTAGAGTAGATATCCTAATTGATACACCAAAGGGAGCTAACCCTTAGAATCTAGAGATTCAATCCACTGATTAGGTCACCCACAGCCTAGGATTATTTCCATGTTTTAGCGGACTATGAAGGCCTAAAACTACCTTCACAAGGGTATGAGTCTGATTGACAATAATAATTCTAAACTCAAGGGTATTATTATTGAGTAGGATATTCATATTAAATCATTAAGGGGTTAGATTACCAAGATTATATCCAAATAGGCAAAACATATGATGAGGTTTGTTGAGATAGTTATAGCTATGAATGAGCAAGATAAAGCTCACAAATACTAGGATAGAGTAAAGTATGATGTTTAGAGGTTTTGGGATGAGCTAGAAGAGGAACAACAAATTGTGATTACTCAGAGGTTGGCCATATCACTTTAAGAGGTGGTCTAGGAAAATGATTATTCCCTTTTCAAAAAGTATTATACCCTTCATACGAAGGATGAGGTGGATTATTATGATAGTTTGTATGAGTCATTAACTCAATTAGAAGGTACGTCACTTTCTTACATTAAGTATATGAGGACTTAAAGGACTAGTTGGACTTCTTGATCCCATCATACTATGGTTTTAGAGTGTTTAGTTTCACAATTGACACATCAATGGGGGGGATGATGGTGTTATTACCACCTCCACCATCTCTAGGCATAGGTTAGAGTTTTGATTAGAATCCCACTATAGAGAGGGATAATCAGAGCTAAGATTATACTTATAACTCCACTTTTTTGCTATATATGTGATGTATATATTTTATTTTTGTATAAAACCTTGATTTTGAGATATATGACATTTATTGTGGCTCATGTATATTATACATGGACTCTTATTATTATCTTATGATGCCCTTTGATTTTGCACCACTAGGATGTTAGATGTTGATTGTTTGATCAAAATATGGATATATATATATATATATATAGATATACCATGATTATATTATCTACTTTGTTATTTCATTTTTCACTTGTGTTTATCTCATTGATGTACATATAGTATGACTAGATGGTATTTGATGACTTTAGGAGATATGTGTCCTTAGTTAGCATGTTAGTTTCAAATTATGTTTATGTGATGTGGTTATGGAAAATGAAATGTGATTATGATGTATTGGATAGGTAGATAGTGCATTAAACTATGTATTTTAGCTTCACATTATTATATAGGATATCAATCACTTGGTATTCAATTTTTAAAATGATATTATGCTTCATAAGTATAGATAAACTATAGTAACATTGTATGTCAATTGTGCATCAACTAGTTCAAATGTGAATATTTACAACTCAAGATAATGATAAAATATCAAAACTGATGTTGAAAACATAACACATTTAAACACAAAACAAAAAATTATAAATTATAAAATACAATATGTAAACAAATTAAATACAAGTTATAAAATATCAAGAGTTAAGTGTAAAACATAATGTACCAAACACAACAAGCAACAAAAATAGCCTAAATACAAAATATAACCAGCTTAAAATCAAGATATGAAAAATCAAGTATTAATTGGAAGTAAAATGTTCTTAAATGGAAATAAATAACAAACAAACAACCTAAAAAAATACATAATATAAAAAACAAAAAATATAAACACACATGCAAAGAGAAGAGAAAAATAATTAAGTTATTAATAATTTGTGCATGTGTAATGAATAAGGTGTTACACTTTGGATATTATATTCATAGGCTAAGGGGATAATATATTGATTAAAATAACATGGAAAATATAATAAGAGGTAAGGGGTGCCTGAGATGACTCAAAATGCCTCAATGCTAGTAGACATTGTCTACATAGTCCCATGGACTTTAGGACAAATGTAGTTTTCCTAGGGATATGGGATAGAATAAAAGTGATGATAAATAGGTTTATTATTATAGAGTAAAAATAGGAAATTCACAATCACAAAATAACAAGAGTGTAAGGTAATGGTTTCTCATAAAATGATGAGATTATTAGGCCAATAGAAATGGAAATGGAAAATGGAGTATGCCAATTCCAAATACACAATGCCCACTGATATGCCACATAAAATGGTAAGAGTATTAGGGAATGGAAATGGAGAGTGGAGTGCACCAATTTAATATTAACACTACCCATTGACATGCCTCACAAAATTTTGAGATCATTAGGGAATGGAAATGGAGAATGAGATTGGTCAAACTAACTCGAGATACCCCATGCATCCAAACATTACCTACATAGCCTATGTGGATCTCAAGCCAATGTAGTTCTCCAAAAATTTCGAGGATAATGGTATGGTAATTATGATATTAAATTAATTGGTCTAGATAAAAGGTAGAATCTCAAAAAACATCTAAACTATATGCAATGGTAACTACCATGAACCAACAAATAAACCTAAGGCACTAGGGGATACCACACAATAGCAAAATTAGAAAAAAAATGACACATAATGGGGAAATAACATGAGGAGAAGTAATTTATATTTATTTTGGAAGGAAAAATGAAGTATGTAATACCATGTTGACATACTCTAAAACACTGGTCTATAAAGAAGTTGTTGATGTTGATCATTTTGAAGTGTCTTTTGAATAATAGTCATTAAATTTGCCTATGACATACATTGGTTGTAATCAATATCATGATCGGTAGTAGAAATGGCACATAAAATGAATAAATAATGGTCTATGAAAAAGCATGGTAATAAGAATATGAATGGTTCAAGGAATGATATGATACAATAATGAAGGTGAAATAGGTACCCCAAAGTAAGGGTTCTGATAGACAATAATTAAAATTAGTTAAGCAAGTAAGTTTGAGATGCATGATATTCAATGTTTCTTTGAGATATTTCCCATCTATTGTAGTCATTGTATATGACCTAAAACCATAATTTGCAGTAATAACAAAGGGCCCAAGATAATTAGATTTAAACTTACCTTTCTTTTTGCATTCTACATTGGTGTTCTTTTTAATCTCTTTTAGCACCAAATCACCAATTTAAAATTCTATACAACAAATATGTTGGTTATAATTAAGGCATAAATAATTTTGGTAGGATCACAAATGGTCCATTGTTTCTTGTCATTTATCATCCAAGAGGTCTATCTCTTTTAATCTAGTCACTCTATATTCTTCATCATCAATGATATTTTATAGAGAAATGTGTACAAAGGGAAACTCAATCTTGATAGGAATAATGACCTCAAAGCCAAAGACCAAGGAGTATGGTATGGCTCATGTAGATGTGAAATTATTGGTATAATAAGCCCATAAAATTGGACACAATTATAAATTCCAATCTAGCTAGCATCATTGACAATTTTCTTCAAAATTTTAACGACGATCTTATTTAATACCTTGGCTTGGTTATTACCTTGAGGGTAAAAGGCTATGGACTTCTTATGCTCTATTTGGAGTTTGGTACGAAGGAATTTGACATATTTTTTTGAATGGACCACCATTATTAGATATAATGGTAGAGGGAATCCCATAGAAACATATGAGGTGATAGTAGATGAACTTTGATATCTATTTGTCAATTATGTAAGTGAGGGTTATGGCCTTCATCCACTTAATGAAATAATTCATAGTAGTTAGGATCTGTTTATGGCCATCAAAATAATTAGGGTTAATTTTTCCTATGAGATTAAGTCCCCAAGTCAAAAATGACCATGGTGTAATTATTGGATAGAGTGGTAAAGAAGGAGCATGGATCAAACCACCATGTCATTGACAAGTGTCACACTTACTGACATGTTGACAAGTATTTGTTTCCATCATTATCGAATAATACCTGGTTTGAAGAAGTTTTTTGGCAAGTACCAAGATACTAGTGTGGGCCACATATGTTCCCTCATGTATGTCCTTCAATGTTAATTTTGATTCTCCCAAAGATAAAAAATGAAATAACATTCCATCATAGCCCCTAAAATAGAGAATATTTTATAGTAAGGCATATTGGGTAGTTTTATGCATGAAGTATTTATGTCAAGTACATGATAGGTTTGGATGGATAATTTGGTCATAGAGGTAGGTGTAAAGGTTTTGGTACCAAAAGATATTAGGACCAGTAATATGACATACCATCTTAGAATTTAGGAGAATGTATGCTATTGAAGAGGATTCTCAATGAGAAACTGAAACTATTTAACACTAAAAATCATTGTTATCATGGATCTAATTGTTTCCATTGAATCAACTGATCTATTATTGGCCCTTGGTATTTTTTCAAGCTAAATAATTTCAAAATATAACTTAAACTTGTTGACCATGTCTTATCTAGTTTTCTCATCCCTATTTTGGTTCTGATCTATAGCCTAGTTAATGATTAACTAAGAATACCTATATACTATTAATTAGTGAATATTCCATTATATGATGAGAAAAAATATTCAAATGAGTGTTGTATACATGGTTATCTTGTTGGTACAATGGAAGCCAATATGGAACACCTTGGGAGTGAGATACCCCTACAAAGTGGTGAATAAGATGTTAACCCTAGATCCATAGGATGTGAATGAGCCATCAAAATATGATTTCCACCATTTGGATTCAATATATATTAATTATAAAGTCATAATGGATGCATCTAGAAAACCAAAGGTGAGTGTTTGCATATCTATTATAAGTGCTTCAATAATCTGATCTACAAGAACTTGCTCCTTGTGTATTTTTGGTTTTGATATTCCACACCAAATTCAATCAACAACATTACCCATTTGGACATGCAACCCATTAGAGTAGTTTTAGATAGAAAATATTTGAGTGGATTGATCTTGTTAATGATGATGGTTTTGTTATTAAACATGTAATGATGAAACTTTTGTGAATTAAACAGCCTTACAAAATAAGCCTTTTCAATTAGGTTATAGTTGTTGTTGTATGCTACAAGTTTCTTTCTCAAATAATATAATGCATTTTTTTCCCACTCATCATGCTGGGCCAAAAATGCCCCTAGGGCATGGTTTATTATAGATATGTAGAGTAAAAATGGTAAACCTATCATAGGTGGCATCAATACTAGTGTGTTAGCCAAGTATTTTTTAAATTTTTAAAATACTTGGTGACAAATAACATCTCACTAGAATGCTACACCTTTCTTTAAAATGTGAGTAAAAGGATGGCATCTATCATTTAATTAGGAAGTAAATAGGTGAATGGAATAAATTTTGCCTTGAAGACTATATAGATTTTTTAGAGTATAATGAGGTGGAGTTTCCATAGTGGCATTGACCGTAGTAGGATCAAATTAAATGCATCAGTGTGATATAATGAATCTTATAAATTTTTAAAAAGTGACACTAAAAATGTACTTCTTAGATTGAAGTGCACCTTGTATTCATGAAGTCTCTCAAAGATTCTTCGTATAACTTCAGTATGTCCTACACATGTCTTGGATTTTAAGAGGATGTTATATACATAATATTAAAAAATCTCATGCATCTTGTCATGAAAGATGATATTAATGGCACATTGATAGGTTTCCCCAACATTATTTAAGCCAAATGGCTTGACTTGATAACAAAATTTCCCCCATGGAGTGGTGAGCATTGTCTTGTGTTGGTCATCAGGTGTAATCTTGATCTAGTTATAGCTTGAGAAGCCATCTATGAGGGACAACATCTCATAGCATGTTATTGATTATAATATCATATCAATGTTTGGTAGAGGGAAATCATCCTTAGGACATGCCTTGTTAATATTTCTAAATTCATTTTAGAAGTGAATTCCCTGAGGCTTTTTGTTGAGTGATAAAATGTTTGAGATCCATTATGAGTAACCGAATGGTCAAATGAATCTGACTCCCAATAGTTTCTCTATCTATTTCTTAAAAAGTATAATAATGCATAGATGTATTTTCAAAAAAAATTATTTGATTTGCTTGGCATATGGATGTACAAAAAGTCAATGTACCACTAAAGAGGGGTCTAAACCTATCATGTGATAATATGACTAGGAAAATATAACAATAAAGTCCTTTAGGATTGTAATATTAAGATTGTGTTCCTTAGTTATGAGGGAGGCACCTAAAAAATTATATTAGGGTCATCCTACATTCCAATGTTCACCTCCATAGTATCTTATATAAGGAATGTAGAACCATCTTCAATAATAAAAGGCATAGATGGAAATTGGCCTTCTTCAGTTCCTATGAGCCATAGGGTTCACCCACATAAGACGAATCAAAATCTACTAGATCTGGTAGTGGCCAATTGATGAATTTCTCTAGAAAGTCTTGTGCCAATTGTGTAAAGATTCTATTGTCTTCCTCATTGATGTTAGACCTGACTAAAATGTTTGGACCTAGAGGACACTAAGCTTCCTAAGGAGATGAGTGAAATTCCCCATCCAAGGGAACATGAAACAAGTTTTCACCCATGGACTTGTCTTTATATTGAATTTTTCCTTCATATAAAGGTGCCTCAAAGAGGTTTTCACTTAAATATCTCAATGTTTTACTTTGTTTATGACCAATAAAGTTCATTTGATCTTTGAAGGAGGTAACATGGTCTAATGTGAAGTCTAAGCCTTATTTATGATCACTAGTGGGTAATTTTTATCTTAGGCCCATGAATTCAAAGATGGATTCTTCATTATATAATTCATCAAATGGTATAATTGAATATTGTTGGTCCTAATCTATTAGTTTGGGATGATGGAAGGAAAAAGGATAATTATATGTAATGGTAAGTATAGAATTGGTATAAAAGATGTTTGTGCTAACAAGATCATCATAGTCATTATAATGGGATGTTATGTCACTATCAAGAGTCTATTAAATAGTATAAAAAGTATGATCACTCTCGAAATCTATGGGATCACCCCTAAGTGATGTGAATCCAAGACCTCTAGTTATTATATGTATTTTTGTAGGTACAAATTCAATGATTCATTATGTTTTTCACCCATGCCTTTTCCCTAATAGTATTAATTGTCCCTAATCCTATTGGGAATGGGTACTTAGTATTTTGATATCACGTGGTGAAGATTTAACCATACACCTAATCTTCTTCAAAACTAGTGGCTTGATATTAATTAGGTGGCATGTCTTTTATAAACATGAGTGGATCTTATAGAGAAAACATGGTTTTATTTTAGGATATCATTTGGGCTTACCAAGAAAGGTTTTGGGTCCTCCATGGGATTTAGGTTATATGGTCAATTTTTAGACATAGAAAGCATTTTGAATTCAATATGTGGCTATGCTAGCCTCTTCAATGGTGAGGTGAGCATCAATAGATTAAGGAGGGGGATTAGAGGAAGTGAATGTGAGGTCACTAGGGTTAATGTAATTAGACTTAGGAGATTTAGAAAACTTTTCCTTTATTCTTCTCACCTACATAATCTATATTAGGATAATGGTTATAGTTCCCATACTCAAATTCTGAGTTTTTTCAATATAAGTATGATTGTAAATCATTAGGAGTAGTGACCTCTAATCCATAATGAGGTAATTTAATCCACTAGTTCAAGGTGGAAGGGATTGCTTGTACTTCATGGATCTAAGGATGACTAGTAAGTAGATTATTGGGTAGATTAATGTCAATGGCATGGCACAAGGTGTTGTGGGTGATAGACCCAATAATGATAATCAAAAAATTGGTGCCTAAAGAATCTCTCTTTACATTAATGTAATCCTTTAATTATGATAGTATCTTGATACATGTTTATTGCTATGTATCCCAAAGTTTGGATCAGCTTCAATGATGCTATGTTTAACATTAAACCATTATCTATAAGAACCCACATGACTTTGTGGTAAGAAATAATGGATTAGATATACAAAGGATTATTGTGAAGGGGACCAAGGGATGACATATCACTCTAGTCAAATGTGAGTTATTATCTTAGGTAAAAATGACCCACCAATTCTAGTAGCTGGGTTGGATTGATGGCATTGGGTACCTTGGATTATTTTAAAAAGTCATTTAATATGGTATGATGAACTCTAGATGTATGTAAGAGATATAAGATAAAAAATTTCATAGTTGTTTTGCTTAGTTTTTCATAATATTATATGGCTTCTCTATATAGAAGTGAGTTGGTTTTTATTTTGATAGGGTAGTGTCCTGATTAGAATTGGCATTGATATTAAAAGGTGGTAAAGGCCCTTGAAAGGCGACTCTTGGACATCTAGTTGTGACTATGAAATTTTGAATCAAGAAAGAGCTACTTGAATTAGAGGAACTAGGTGACAGTCTAAGAATAGTAATTCTCGATGGTTGAGGCATAATTGAATTACTCTAACCTATGTTGGATTTACCTATGATCAAAGGAAGTGGTCCCAAGATAGAGAGGTTAACATTATGACAAGTTTTAAATAGTCTATAAGTCATGAATTTTATAGTAGTGATGTAGTTATTTATAGCATTCCCTAAAACATCACCACAGTTATATGATACACTTCAATAGCCAACTTGGTTAGTTTGGGTATCGTGATCTTAATTACAACTGGTTTAGTTCTTATTTTGGCCTTATCCTTGCTATTGATTTTATCCCTATATTTATTTTTGATTGGTATGTTAATATTGATTATTGGATTTGGAAAGGGGTTCTTATAGATTCTCATCTCCTGATTGTTATTGGGTTCACTTTTTTATAACTCAATTTTTCAATTTTCAATCAAATATTCAGTTAGATGTATCAATTATACACACCTATATATTGAATAACCAACCACATGATGTTAATCATGATTCCCATAATTCTAATACCATTTTTTCCTAGATTGACCCTCTTGAAAGGCTTTTGTATTAGGCCAAACAATTATATTAGTTATCACTAACTTTTGTAACACCACCTTAATCGACTTATCGAGGTCACTAAAAACTCTATCTTAATAGTATCCTCATTATGAGGGAGCTCTTTGTATTGTGATATTAGGGCTAGGTGGGGTATTTTGGATAGGTGGTGTTTGTATTTTTTGTACATTTATTTCATCTATAACCCCATTACTAACCATGTTTTTATTTTTGATGAAGGCCTTCAGATTTTTAGTTGTGTTGCTGAATTGGCACTTGGTTTTGGTTTGGGGCTTAGGCTTGATAATATATCTTGACAAGATCTCTACCAATTAGTGCCTTTTAAATTTTCACTCCTATTTTAATTATCTATTCAAATGTGTTATCTTAATGACGTCTCATATTGTGCACAACATCAACATTTAGGTTTTATGCAAAAATTACTACTAATTATTTATCTGATAGATTATGTAAAATAGAAGTAGATAGGGATCTCCACCTTATACATATCTTGAGAATCTTTCTACTCCTTATTTAGAATTTAAAAAATATACTATTGTTAGATCATGATCTATATTATAGGAGAATTAGTTGATAAATTTCTCCAATAAATCATTGAAAGTGGTTACCAACCCTTTTGGTAATTTCATAAGCCATTCCAAAGCTTGTCCACCCAAACTATGTGGAAATAAGTGAAGTTAATATATATTTTTGTATGCCACTTCTTGGCATGTGATGAAGAAATCCTAAAAATGTTATCTTGAGTCACCTTTCCCTTTATACTTGTCAAATTTTGGCATTTCAAAATGGGGTGGGAAAGGTACCTAGAGAAATATAAGATCAAATGGATAAGGGCACATGTCATCAAATTTGTTCTTATTTAGAACTTTGATACCTACTTGAAGTCAAAATAAAGTTTACTTCATTGTATTCCACTCCTAGATATTGGGAGTGTTTTTCACTAAAGGAAAGGTACTATGTTGTTTTTGATGGAATTGGTTGGTAGAAGTGTAACTATAAATGGATCCTCTTTATGTAGTTATGTTATGTATCTTTACCCTATAACCTATATTCAAAGTTTGATGACAGATTTATTATTGGTTTAGATTGGGATTAGAATAGGTAACCCACTATTGGTTTTAATGAAACTACTTTTGAAAATTATGAGGGATTTTTTATTGATGAATGTAGGAGATTTGTTGTTGGTTTGGGGGAATTAGTTGTTGGTTTTAAGGAACTTCTTATTGGTTCACAAGAAGGCATTTTTGTAAATTATAAAAAGTTAGTAATGTGTGTTAGGAACTTCCCAATGCTTTTTGTGGTGGGGAATTAATGGTAACTTATTGTTGTAAATTGATTGGCACTTATTACTTCAAGTTGAATCTTTTATTTTGATTGGCACTTATTTAATTTTGATTGGCAATTGTTTCACATTGGTAAAGATATCTTGGTGGTTAAAAAAGGTATGTTACATATGAAGTGGAAATTATTATGTAACATTAATTGGAATGGCTTGCTTAGTTAGATCCAAATTGTCTACATTAGATGTAACATTGTATAAGGGTGGTTTTGGTTTCTCAAGAAATTGGTTTTGATCTAAAAATGTGGAATTTTTAAATGAAATTAATACTAAATAAGTAGTTAATTCATAAATAATTTGATCAACATATCATTGGATAATTTGTTGCATGGTAAAAGTAATTATTTTTTCATGTTGGGATTGGTCAATAAGTTGTCCCTTAATTTTACTAGTTAATTCAATAATTGGTTTTGTACTTTAAACAAGGGGATAACTTTGGGTATTAACTACTTCTTGAGGTAACTCTTTTATATAAATAAGGGATCTTAATTAGTGTATGGGGAAGTCTAGTGGGAGCTTGGCTCCAAATTCTAATCGTCTTATAAGCTGTTCATATTTATATTCCATGATTTATTATTTGAATTGACCTTAACTATTTTAAATGATATGATGAATGTATTTAAAAAAAGTAGGGTGCTCCTCACTATACTCAAAATTATAATGGTATCCTAAGGAATCATATAATTCTTCCTCAAAGATAAGGCTATAAGAGGACCCACTTCATGTGTACCTAGATATATTTGAAATGGTCTTTGAAATAGAGAATGGTTTGGTCCTTGGTAGTTTTTTGACATGATTTTCTTTTAAATTTAGAACAAGATCAGTTGGTTGGAAACTTAGAATTGATTTAGCACAAGAAAATCAAAATTTGGATCTGAAATGATACTTGAATAATATTGAATGTTTTTGTCACTTTAAATGGTTTTGAAAAGGGTGTGACCTTGGTTGGTCATTAATCTTAACTTGGAATGAAATTAGAAATAAGGTCAAATGGTTTGGAATCTAGAGAGTCGATTCAACACAATAAACTATGAGTGTAAACTAGAAATAGAATGGGAAACATAATGGTAACAAATGAGACAAAGCTATGTTTCAATTGGTATGCATAACAATACACAATAACTAAGAAGGATTTGTAATAATTTTTTAGTATAACACATTAATATTATACATACATAGGTTTCCCATAGAAACTAATGTGGGTTACAAGATAGTCACTAGATACTTTTGATATACTTGACTTTAAGAGGATAAAAGTTAAGGGTTAATTAAATAAATCATTGAAATTATTGGTAGGGTTTTTAATCCCCCATTTATCTCCAATTTTTGTACTAAAAGGTGATATTTAGAGGTGGTTAATTTTTCACCCCTACATCAATGATTTATCCATAGAAAATATGGATTCTAACTTAAGTTTTAGATTGGAAAACTAAATTATCATGATATACCTTAGAGTATGTGGGAGATTTATAACAATCCATCAATTAGATGAGATATTTTTTGGTATATTAACCAAAGGGTCTAATCCCTTTTGACCACTTCAACCATTGGGGTCTTAATAAAGTGATACTAGTGTGATCAAGCTCTGAGGAACCACCTACTAGGATAACACTAGCATAATCTCAATTTATATACCTTATTGGATAAGAAGGTTGGTACAATGATAGGATGTCACTTCCTAGGTAAATGCACCCCTAAAGACCATTTGGAAGGATATGAACTCCACACATGAAATCAAAAATAAAATGGTAAAAATTTATTTTTGTTTTGATTCTCAAGACCCCAAGAATGTGTAAGAGAAGAGCATACATTGAAAAAAAATAGGTAAGGTAAAAAATAATAAAAACTAATTAAATATAAGTTTTTGAGTCTCACTAAGAAAGGAGAGAACATACTCAAGAAAGAAGTATAAACTTTGCACGAAATGAAATAACACCAAAGTAAAAAATATTTTTAAAACCACCAAATTTGAAATGTAAATGTTTTATTAAATTTAGAATAATATGTTGGTAAAAAATTAAAACACCAATCAAAGTGTGAAAGATGTTGTTAGGATGCAAATTTATTTCTCATTGCTCAAGAAAAAATGCAAGATCTCATTAGAAGTCTGATTTAACCAAAAGAGGAAGGACAACCTACAAAAATAGCTTGAAAATCATGATAATTTTGGTCTCTTGAATGATTTAATAGTTGTGTAGTCAAGGCATATAGTAAAATTCTAAGTTAATTAAAATTAGATAAAATAATAGAAAACACATAGAAAACTTATATAGATGATTTGGCTACTCAATTGAACAAATTCATTATTTTGTTGAGTAATTTCTCCACTTAGATGGATGATTTCATTGCTTTGTTAAATAATTTTTCCACTCAAATGGATGATTTCACTACTTTTTTGAATAATTTTTCCACTCAAATAGATGATTTCACTACTCTATTGAATAATTTTACTGCTCATATGGATGATTTCACTATTTGATCAGAATTCTCAAAATAGATAGTGAAAAAAATCACTATTAATAATGTTAATTTTGCTATTGTAATCTATAATTTTTCCACTATGGGATATAATTTTGTGGTTTGCTCAAAAAAATGTAGAAAACATAGGTAAGTACAAAGATAATTTTTTTGTTATATTGGATGATTTCACTACTAGAAAAGATGATTTTGTGGTTATGATAAGAATTCACTTTTATGTTTAGTGATTTCACTATTAATTTAATCAATTTTTCCATTTTTTAAAATCCTTTAGTGATGCCATTATGTATAACAAGAAATAAAAAAGGGTTAAAATAATATTAATGAATTAAATCCAAAATGAATTAAATAAATAACACTCTATGGTTGCTCCCTATGGTGAGCTAAAGTTACTAGATAGAGAAATCAATAAAAGAAGACAAATAAAACATTTACCTTCCTTGAAGACTGTAGTAATTATTTTTTGAAGGCTTGATCTTAGTTTGTGAAGTAGGAGTCTTTGTTAATGCACTTGTTCATTACAATGACATCTCCCCTTGTCTACCAATGGATTTTATAAATCAAGATGAGGAATTAGTGAATATTTTATAATGATTTTAGCATTATATCTTTGCATAAAAATATTCTTTATTATCCATGGCATCTCTTGCATTTATAGGCTAGGCAAATCAATTATGGCATTTGGATAAAAAAAGATATGAGTGGCTACAAATGAGTTAAATTAAGGAGGGACAAGAAATTAATATTTTGGAATAAGGGAGTTATTAATAGGCATGGCTATCCTTAATCAGATATTTATCTCCATTATGCTTCATTGATGACAACCCCTTTTGATGATGTCATGGGTGATGTCATGGCCCTAATATTTAAATTTTCATTTTTCAAAATTAGATATTAATTAATTTGTCATGTATTTTTCACTTAAGTATTTGATTGGATTTTCTTAGCTAAATGATTCTAATTAGGCCTTTTGTAATTCCTAGAATTTGAATAATTATCTTTTACTATTGGTTTAAAATGTTAATTTGCTAGGTCACAATTTGACTGATGATGAATTAGAATAAGGTGGAAGTTGTGTATTGGGTAATTCCATAATTAGGGACATATTGATGAGAGTCATAACTTGCACATGACATGTGAAGATAAATTAAAGTGTTTCAATGGTTTTGGTCTAGTTTGTGCATTATTGCAAAAATTCATTTAGACTTGTAATTTTAACATGGCAGTGGTGAGAGTTTGATGTCTACACTTTGTTCATAGACATTTATAAATATCTCCTTAATAACACCATTCCATCTAGATTAACTCACAACCAACATAAATCATTTATCCAATGAGAATCCCATTATATTATTCTTGGTCAAACCCTATATCAAAGAAGTTATGATGGAACTTTTTTATAGTGTTTAAATTTTAAATATCCCACCTTGGCCATTGGATAAGTTTTTGAGGGAATTTACTATACTAATTCTAGTTGTATAGTTGTCACATCTTGATTTCTCACTAAGCTAATTTATCTCATTATCCATGGATTATTATGGTTGTTAAATTGATTAATTACGTTTTAACTAAGTTGGAAGTCATATGTTGTAATGGGATAGTTTTAAGTTTCTTTGATTTCATGATTACATTGCTATGAGTTATTTGTATTATATATTATTTACATTATGATCATGTTGATTTTTTGTTACAACATTGTTTAATGATATATATTATGATGTTATGGGCTAACTACCTTCTTGTCATATTTTAGATGTAGGAGAGATTCATCCCTCAGAGAATGATTGAGGGAGAGCATAATTAGATAAAATGAAATAAATGGAGGTGTTGGGGGATGGAAAAGTAATGGTTATAACCCATGCACACACCATGTTAGATAGTACACATCATATACATTATGTGAATTATTAGTGTTAGTACATTTTTGAAGTTATATGCATTTAGATAATTGATTTTTTTTAGTTGTGTGTTAGTCTAATTTAATTCTTATGTGAAATTATTCTTGTGTGATTAAATTTTGGATATTATACATATATTTAGTGTATAATGTTGTTTTATGATTATTTTATGTTATTTTATTCATAATTATTAATGTTTATGGTAACATAAATCTATATGAACAGTATCTAGTTACTATTTCATATAGACTAACCTTAATGTCTTTATAATGTTTTAAAACATTAACTGATTATCATTATGATATTTGGGAAATATCATTATATGGATTAACACCTTAAAATATATGGATAACAAAAGAAAAAGGATAGTCTATATAATGTAGTAATAACACAATCAATATGTTGTTATAATATTATTATGATTGGTATAATAATTATTTGATTTACCATTTTGGATAAAATAATATCATTGACTTTATATTAGTCTCATTATTATTAAAGTCATGATATTGTTATCTTTAATAGGTTATTGAAAAAAATGTATTAGTATCCTAAGACTATCCTAAGGACTAAACCTAGTCATTATGAACATGCATAAACTATGGTAAATTTAAAGTGTTAGTTATCATTTTTAATTATGTTAAAAGTGAAATTTAGTGAGGTGATACATTGACATGTAATGTGAATAGTTCATGTAGGATGTAACATATTAAAATAATGATAAATGAATTTGGGGAAGGTTCAAGAGAGATTAGGGCTTTTATTGGTTAGTCAAAATAAAGTTAACTATGAATTAGTTTTAGTTTGAATGGCTAATTTGTAGTATGCATGGTGAACTATGAGCTACTAGCTAACATTTTAATGCAAGATCGATTTGGAAAGATATATGATAAAAATTATGATAAAAGAGAGTAGAAGAAGAGAATTAGGGAACCAAGAGGAGAATAGAAAGATCAAAGCAAAGGACTAAGATTTTTGATTAATATAGTTGCAAATTATAAGAAATTAAGAGGTTATTAATGTTATTGTTTTTCTATTGCTTAAATAATTATGTGTATATATTTGGTTCT
The DNA here is from genome assembly GCA_037957365.1 of Torreya grandis. Classification (NCBI taxonomy): domain Eukaryota; kingdom Viridiplantae; phylum Streptophyta; class Pinopsida; order Cupressales; family Taxaceae; genus Torreya; species Torreya grandis. The sequence goes on from JARHVA010001622.1 coordinate 204,161, forward strand.
TAGGGTTTATAAAATGATTTGTATTTTAATAAGGATACAATCTTAGCCTTGTGAATGGCTTGGACATCCACATAACTAACCCAATATCCTCTAAATCCCTATAATTTCAAACTAAATTTGTTTGTGTGTTAAACCATAGGGTTAAAATGATTTTCATGTCATATTGGAAAGATGCCCAAGTTAAAAATCAATAGGGTTTAGATGATGGTTTTAATATGACTGAGATTTAGTTTTGATCCTTGATATATATATATATATATATATATATATAAACATAGATAAGTTTATATATATATATATATATATATATAAACATAGATAAGTTTATATATATATATATATATATATATATATAAACACACACTTAGATAGGAATAAAAAGACATATTGAGAACATAAACACACACATAATACACATGAATGTGTGTATACTTAGATTTATCAAGTAGGGTAAGAAATCCAAGTTTGAGTAAATTGAGGAATAAATGAATTAACATATATATTCTATGTATTGATTGATTAGTTTTAAGTGTTTTTTATACATATAAACAAGAATGTGTGTATTGTCATTTCAAACCATGAAAAGATATGGACTGTGTATTTATTTAATCCATGAAACCATAAGATTACATATATAGGAACTATGAGTAAATTGTTATTCAAATAGTGAGTATGCATACTTATCATTTAAACAGTGAAGATATATAAAAGTATAAACTATTCTAGTTATGCTTGGGTTGAAAGAAAGTATATGGAACTATTATTGAATGAAAATAATGAGTGGTTAACTTTTATAACAAATCTATATCCTGAGTAAAGAATTATATACTTTGAGAGGCTACTATTATAAGGTATTTGAAACATTAATAACATAAGCATATAGTAGATAATGGTTTAGAATTAGGAAATAAAATGACTAGATTTCCACATAAATACATATACATGCGATATGGCTGGTATATAATTTATGTGAGAAGATATTAGGTACAAGTTCTATATGGAAACCAAAAATGTATCTAGATGCTTATGATTTTTTATATGTTTAGAAATCGATAGAGTCAAACTTGTGTTAATATAGGTAAACTAAGTGTATTGACTATTGTACAGTTTGATTATGAGTTTAAATTATGTAAAGGTTGTTATAAAAATGGTGTCAACTTGATTTATTGGACACTTATGAAACTCAGGAATGCAAAAAATCTTATAGTAGGTCAACAAGAGAAATATAAATATGAATAAACTATTAATCATAACACTTTATTTATCAATAATTCAAGAAGGATATTTAGTTTAAGACCCAAATTGGGGGAAAATAGAGTGTTGGATTTTAATTGGAATTACCATATATGGAAAATTTTGAAATTTGGTGATAGACCTTGATTTTTATTCTATGAATGGGTAAATTGAATGGTTTGTTTGAGTCATAAAAAAATATTAATAGAAAATGGTATATGACTATTAATATAATAGATTAGTAATTGAATATGTGAACATATTTATTTTACATTTCATAATATGTATGTATGTTATAAAGGTGAATAAATATATGAAATATATATGTATGAGAACTTAGGTACTCATATACATATATATCTTATACTCGTACATTAGGATGTGTGCTTATACTTATGGTTTATTGACTCTAAAATTAAGTCACAACATCCTTTGGGATAGAACACTATCATTATATGTATACAGCCACCCAAAATTATAACAAGTTGCATAAATGAAAGATTATGTTTATGAGTTATTTGATATTTGAAATTATTATGACTGTTTATTTTTAATTGTGTAATGTGTACATAAAAAATTAAGACTATGATATTATTGTATATCATAGATTATACTACACTTGACTTTACCTATAGAAATCAAAAACATGTAGTCTAAGTATATATTCTACCTAGTTAGTATAATTTGTACTTTTTATGCTTATTATTTATGTGATGAATAATATAGTAGAGATTCATTCATATGTTTGGTATGCATTTTGATTATTATTGTGTTTAGCATTTTTTATGCCTAAAAATAAGAAGTAATATGTATGAATTTATTGGTTATATTTATATTAATCAAATCTCACATTGTTGGTACTAAGTACTGAGATAGACTTGAATATCTTACTTAACATCACCAATACCAAATGAAGGTAATCTAATCAATTGGTGCGTATGGTTTTTACTGATCCTAGAGATCATAACTGTTTAAAAACTTTATCCAAAGTAATGTTTAGTTAGACATATTCATTTCATATGTATGATTTACAATTTTGTGAAATATCATGTTAGAATGTATTTTCTATATAGTACACATCATGTAGTATAAATCTTACAGCACATGGGTAATACCTTGTCTTTCTAGATTCCTACACAATCACTATCTACCCATTAACAAAAAGGAGGATAATTCCATAATTAAGGGATTATGCATGGGATTTATGGTTTTTGGTTAGTGTGGAAAATCTCTTAGATTATTCTCTCCCTCCCCACATCAGTACTTATTTTGAGACTACACTTAAGATTATCATAGATACTATAGTTTATGAGACTTATGCTCTATGGAACCTTATATCTTGTATAGTATAAATTATTGAAACATTATTCCAATTGGAAATGTAATTAATTACTCATTACACTTTGATAATAGTGGCTATATTATTGTACCAACAATGGTTAGATTTTATGTAATTACTTTATAGAATGAATGCAGTCAAGCTTTATTTATTTGTTTCATATGTTGCTAGTGATCAATAACTAATAAGAGCTACATGTTTATTTTATGGTTGACATACTTAATGTGTATACTAAGGTCACTAATTATATTCTCATGGAGTGATCTAATGAAATAATATGTGGAATTTAATTTTTAAATAAAATATTATGTTATCCTAGTAAATTCCAGTGGGGATGTTACATTATGGTATCAAAGTTATGGCTTGAACTCTAGGATTTAATGAGTTTGTTAAAAATTTTGTATCCATATATTAATAAAAAGGAGAATGGTGTGATCTAGATCATATAGAGAGGATTATTTGAATGTTAATGATAATAACCCTCCATTTTATCTTAACCAATTTGACACTTAGTAAGCAACAAAATTAGATCAAATTCTTTTAGCCTTAAATGAAACTAGGGATCAAACTGTAGTAATAAAATAGTAAATTAATAGAAATGATGAGGAATCCCATTATGATGTGCCTAAAGAGCATCCTAATGAGTAGGAAAAGAGAAAAGACATGAGGAAGTACCTCACGATGTGAGAGCACATGTAGCTACATAATAGGCTAGTGATATGAAAAAGGTGAATCCACCTAAGTTTGATAGAATAACTATGGGAGATGGAACTAAAGCATGGTTTACTAAGATGGAGAATTATTTTGAGATTCAAAAATACTCCAAGGTTACCAAATTAGTTTGGGGAGCTTACCAGTTTGCTAGAGAAGTAGCTATATGGTGGGCCAATAAGAAGTTAAAAATGAATCTTAACTCAACCACCACTACTTGAGAACAATTTATAGCACTATTCAGATCATGGTGGCTTCCATAGTTTTACTTTAACCAAAAGATTACATATTTTTAGAACCCAAAGAAAGGAGACCTATCGATGAATGAGTACTAGGAATAGTTCACCAATCTTTTGAAATATGTACCTTAATATTAGACAGATAAGAGGTTAAGGATTAGGAAGTTCATCATGGGATTAAAACTCCAAATTGGTAGAGAGGTGGACATTCATGGACCATCTACCATGGAACAAGTCTTTAAGAAGGTATACAAATAGAAACAAAAGTTAAAATATATTGTTTAGGTTAAAGATAAGTTTAAAAAAAAATTTAGAATTTGTAAGCCAACTGTAAAAAATAAGAACTAGAAGCAATGGAGTGGAGACTCCAAGAGTTAGTTCAAGAGTTAGAATACCATATTCAATAGTGGTTCAGGTAATAGGAAACTAGGTAATGGTTTCAAAGGTAGTTTTAAGGGAAACTAACAATCTGACAAGAATGAACCACCTAGAGGTTACTTAATTTGTTGAGGTTACCATTTTGCATGTGAGTGTACCCATGATAATTCAATGAATAAAGGTTATGCTCCTTATCAAGGAACCTTTTAGCAACATATTCATGTGGAAGTTGATAATTGGCAAGCTTAATTCCAAGCTTCACCCATAGAACTATCAAGTTTTTTGTTTGAACATCCATTTTATATTTTGATATATATAGGGGCTACATAATGTTTTATAACTTCTAGAATTATAATTAAGTTACCTATAAAATTTGTAGTAATGGCAAATGCATGGTTGGTAAAATATGGGAATAATTCAAAAGTCAAATTTGATAAGTGTTTAGTTAAGGTAGAGATTAGGTTTCCATAATTGACAATAATAATGGATATTTATATAACACTGCTAAGGTCATATGATGTGATCCTAGGAGTCAAATTAATTATGAAGAATAAATCCAATGTTGACTGCTATTTGAATAATGTTGAGTGTCTAGATGATTTTGGAAATCAAACACTAAATCAGGGAAAGAAAAAGGAGTTAAGGTTTAGTCATATTTATGCAATGCAACTTAGGAAGGTTTAAGGAAAATGATGCCAAGTATCTATCATCAAGATAAATGAAATGGAGGAATCTAAGGAACCATCACATGAATATTACCCTTTCATTAGTAAATTTCATGATGTGTTTCTAGATGAATTTCTAATATTGCCTCCTAAATGAGAGTTTGATTTCTCAATTAATATCATAATAGGATCAAAACCTCAATCTAAATCACCATATAGAATGATAAACATTGAATTGGTTGAATTGAAGACTCAAATCTAGGATTTGTTGTCCAAAGGGTTGATCAAACCAAGTGTGTCACCATAGAATACAATAGTTGTCTTCATTAAGAACAAGGATGGTACTCTTTGACTTTATATTGATTATATAATGTTGAATAAAGTGACTATCAAAAACACATATCCACTACTTTAAATAGATGATCTTTTTGATCATATGTGAGGATCAATAGTCTTTCCTAAGTTGGATATCATTAGTTAAGGATAAAAAATGAGGATATTCTAAAGATAGTGTTTATAACTTGATATGGTCACTACGAATTTACAATGTTACCATTTGGATTGACAAATACTCGTATAGCATTCACGAATCTCATGAATAGTGTGTTTAGATATTATCTATATAATTTTGTTTTGGTCTTTTTAGATGAAATTATTATGTATTCTAGGTATGAAGAAGAACATCTTCAACATCTAAAATTGGTTTTGTAACATTTACATAAGCATAATTTGTATGGTAAATTGTCTAAGTATGTATTTTTACAAAAACAATTGTAATATCTTGAACATATTATCTCTTTGGATGGTATTTTAGTTGATCTAGAAAATATAGGATCCATTATGGAGTGACCAACACCAAATAATGTCCATGATTAAGGATTTTCATGGGATTAACAAGATATTATAGGAAATTTGTTCTAAATTTTTCAAAGAGATATTTTTTGACTACCTCTCTACAACATAAAAATTAAAGTTTTATCTAATCAATTAAGTGTGAATTACCTTTTTAGGAATTGAAGAAAAGGTTTTATTCAACACTAGTACTAAGAGTTCTTGATCTTAATGGTCAATTTTTAGTTATCAAAGATGCATCAAGGGATGGATTAGGAGGAGTACTTATGCAGGATGGTGCATTAGTAGCCTATGAAAAAAGGAAGATGAAGACTTATGAATTGAAATGTGCAACTTATGACCTATAAAATTTAGTAATTATACATGATTTACATGTTTTGAGGTATTACTTATTAGGAAAACTATTTGAGTTCAAGATTGATAATTTAGGACTCAAGTACATATTCACCCAACCAAATATAAATGTTCATCATAGATGATGGTTAGAGTTTTGGTTTGACTATCAATTTAATATCAATTACATCAAAAGCAAGTTAAATAGATTAGTTGATGCCTTAAGTTGTAGGAGGTACATAGAAGTCATGGCTACTATCAAGAGTAATTTTAGGGGTTGAGAGATCAAATTCTCACCAAGAGATAAATTTTATGATTAGGTTAGGAAATAATTTTTTAAGAATGATCATAATCCTAGTATAAAGGATACAGCATAAAGAATTATGGTCTTATATGATATAACATAAAGTTGTATGTGCTAGATTAGGATAATATAAGGAGAAAAATGTTAAAGCAATTTAATAATGCCCCATATTCAGGACATTCTGTAATAAGCAATCATGGTAGAGATTAGGCCACTATATTTCTAGAAGGAAATCAAGAAATATGCAATGGACTTTGTGTCAGATTGTTTAGAATGTCAACGTGTGGAAGATAAATATGTATATCTAGCTAGATTATTGTATCCACATGATATACTAGAATGGAAATGATAGGTGATCAGTAAGTAAGTTTTTCAAGGTTTACCATTATCATGGAATAGTCATGACATGATCTTGGTTGTAGTTGTTAAACTAACCAAGGTAGCTCATTTTATACCAAATAATTTGATAGATGATGCACCCACTCTTGTAAAGATATTTTTAAAGTAAGTGTATCAATTGCATGAATTTATATAGAAGATCATTATGGATAGTTATTCAAATATGACTTATAGGTTCTTTTTAACTCTAAATTCATCTTTGGGTACATAACTAAACTTTAGAACTGAATATCAACCATAGATTGTGGTGAAACTGAGTGAGTTAATTAGATGTTAGAGGATATTCTTCATATGTATTACATAGATAAATAATACAAGTGGGATGAATACCTTCCATTGGTTGAGTTTTTTTTATAATAACTCATACCAATCTGCTTTGAAGATGGAACCATTTGAAGTGTTGAATGGGAGAAGGTGTAGGACACCAAACATTAGGGATAGGTTAGTCTTTAGATCTAGGATGATTTTAGAAATGGAAGATCCAGTTAGATTAATCAGGATGAGATTGGACAAGGCTAATAATAGGTAAAAAATTTATGTTGATCTGAAGATAATAACTAGGTAGTTTTTAGTAAGTGATAAATTTTTCTTATGGGTTAAGCTTTAGAAGAGCTCAAATAAATTTGAATCAACAAAAATTTCACTAAGATATGTGGGACCTTTTGAGGTGTTATAAGTGGTCAATCCTATACTATATAGGCTTGTATTTCAACCATCCCTCACTCTATTGCATAATTTATTCCATGTATTTTATCTTGAAAATTATATAGATGATCTTTCACATATGTTGGATTTGAATGCTTTGTAGCTTCTAGATCTTAGGTTGGTCATGGTATAGCCAAACAGAGTAATTGACACTCATAAACTTCATTTGCGTAATAGATAAGTGTCATAGTGTAAGGTCTTATGGGGCCAATACTCTGATGATAATGCTACTTGGGAGGAGTATGATGAGTTATACAAGCTATTTACACATTTGTTTGCATGATTTGATGCTTCATACTATGTTATTTTTCTTTTAAATAATGGGTTTTTATTTAGAAATATTATTTGAATAAGTATCATTGGGATAATGAATAACTTTAGTGGGAAGGGATGTCACATCTTGATCTCTCACTAAGCTCATTTACCTGATTATCCATGGATTATTATGGTTGCTAAATTGATTATTTAATTTTTAACTAAGTTGTTATTTATATGTTGTTATGGTATAGTTGTATGTTACTTTGATTTCATGATCACATTGATATGAGTTAGTTTTATTGTATATTATTTACATTATGACCATATTTATTTATTGTTATAGTAGTATTTAATAATATATATATTATGATGTTATGGGCTAACTACCTTCTTGTTGTGAGTTAGATGCATTATAGACTCATACCTTAGAGCATGATAAAGGGAGAGAATCATCATAGAGGTTGACATAAATCAAGGTGTTGGGGGATGACAAAGAAACATATAGAGCCCATTCACACACCACAATAGATATTACACATTCTATGCATTTTTTGAATTATTAGTGTTAGTATATTTTTGAAGTTATCTATATTTAGATAATTGATTGTGTGTTAGTTTAGTTTAATTCTTATTTGAAATGATTCTTGTGTCATTGTATTGTGACTATTATATATTGATTTAGTGTATAATGTTATTGTATGATTATCTCATGTTATTGTATTCATGATTGTTAATGTTTACAAGAACATAAATCTACATGAATAGTGTTGATGGCGTAAAATTGCGTTTGATCTTAACCAATCAACAATGGGAAGTTTCAAGCTGTGGGACCATTATGGCTTGAAACAACCTCCAAGTTTTAAAGAAGATGGTCTCTTCTATTTTATAGATCTTGGGGAAAAGGGATAGGAGACTAAACAAAAATGCAAAATGCAGGAATTAAAACCTAACTATGGCAATGTGCTTGAGTGTAATCCTAATCCTAACCTAAGCACAGTGAGACTATTATATGATTCAATTACATTTAAGAGCAAACAAGTGCATGATCAATGTAAAAGATTGGGATAATAGAAATAGAGGCTCACAATAGGGGAGTCTTTTGCTGAGACACCAAAATTGTCAACAAAGGCATAGTGTTCAATATTCTTAATAGAATCCTCCAATCACATAAGAGGTGCAGAAGTCATGCACAGTTATGTAGAACTTTAGACTCTAGAAAATGAGACAAAATAAAATAACATTTCTAATCGCAACACTAGAAAATCTATAGGATAGACTACTTTGCAAATGACACAAATAAAATCAACAAGGGCATAGTGTCCAATCTTCTTATTGAATCTTCCAGTCATACAAAAGATGCAAAAACACACACAGTTATATAAACTTTTCAACTCAGGAAAATAAAACAAAAGCAAATGATATTATTGGTCAAAACTTTGAAAGTTTAAAACTATGGAAATTCCCCCCTCTTTCTTTTACAATTCTTCCTCCTTTATAGCCTCGGATCACTCCTTTGACCATCCCCTTTCCCATGCAATCTTCTCCATCCTTCACTCCTAGGGGACAAATAGATGGTGCCTTTAATGCTATGGGGGGCTCTAAAAATATACCAGTTGAATTGTTCCATCTACTCAGATTAACTACAACTGATTTTCCCTCCATTTTGCTTTGCGGCAATAGATACATAGAACATTTTGTTATGTTTGAAATGGGAGAGGACACTTAGTTAATTTTATAAAAATATTTTAGGCATTAGAAAATGACACTTGTCACTTTCCACTAGATTCATCGAAGACATGTGGCTCTCTCCTTTTCTTTGGTTGTGCTATAGTTTTATTCGGGACTCATATCAGGCTCTTAAAGATGGCAACACTTGGAAACTTCCATGGACTTTGAAGTAACATCTAGGGCCCACCATGACCTTTATTCAGAAATGAAACTCAAAGATGGTCTTTTAGAAATTGGCACATGGTAGCTCTGCTACTTTTGGGAAGATACGTAGCATCTTTCACTTCTTCATCTTGGGGTGCGTAGTGCCTTCCACTTTTGCTAGGGATGGAATAGAGAGGGACTCAGAGAGTGACACTTGGTAGCCTCCACTACACTTTAGCATTTAAGCAAAATGAAATGATGCCTTTATGTATTGAAGGAGAGCACTGGATCTAGGCATTGAAACAAAGTCTCTCGGCAGTCTACACATGGTGACTTCTACTACTTCTTCAAAAGGGGAGTTCAGGGTCTTTGCAACTACCACCTAGTGCTTTTTGCTCTCTATACTGCTTGGTCTATTGAAAGTCTTTGCCAAAGGGTGTAATGAAACATGGGTGCCTTTATGAGATTTGGTCACTGACATGTGGTGCATTGTGCTTAACTACTACTGGATACATGGCATGTTCTGTGGTTCTTTGGAAAGTTACAAAAGGGGCTCAAAAGATGCCAGCTAGTCAGCTTCATGCTTTGGAAGGTGACACATGGAAGCTTCTATGTGAACTCAACACTTAACACAAAATTGAAAAAAAGAATTAGAAGAGAAAGAAAGGCCCGTGCTCGAATGATGCCACTTGGCAGCCTCCACTGCATCTCGACACTTGATGGAGAATGAACCTGCACCCTACTCTAATTCTACCACTATGACTAAGGTATTGCTGAAACCAAAATTATAGCGCTCAACCCAAAATTTGAATGCAATGTAGAGTACAAATTTTACTCTATAGTTACTGGTGACCCTTAAGACTTTTGAGCCTGCTCAAAAAGAACACTCCAACTCTCACTAGATCAAAATTGTGAAAATTACAGCTTTAAAAGAGCCGTCGACGCATGTTTAAAACACTTATTTAAAAGCAAAGTGGGAAAATAATGTGAGAAAAGGGAAAATATTTAACTACAATACATGAGAGACCTAAGTCAATTAAAATGTTTTAAATAGATTTTATTTATAGGAATCTCTTCAGGTTCCCCTTCCATTGACTCTAACTTTAAAGAATTCTCTTACTTGCATGCACAAATTCTGTATGGGCCAGTCCACATTGCTTCAAATTTGGTATGCTAACCTGGCTTAGTGGCCCTTGCATCCCATTTCAAGACAATCAAGCCTACTTCAAAATTAGGATTTGAAGTCCTTTTATCAAAATAATTCTTAACCATTCCCTAGTGCTTGATCAATGAATCATGGGCCATGTCCCTCTTTTCTTGAACTTCCAAAAGTTCTGTGAGTTTGACCTACATGGGGCCATTTTCTTTGATTTCAATTTATTTGATCAGCTAGAGAGTAGGGATTTCCAAACTTAGGGGAATCATAGTAGACTCCCGTACACCAATTCGACATTCTGGTCACCTGCTTGGGCATGATCCTATCAACCCATAGTTCTATATTAAGCACTTTGTGCCACTCTTTGTGATGGTCCACTCCTACTCTCTTGATGAGTCTTATCAGGTTCTTGTTGGTCGACTCTGCCAGACCATTACCTTGAGGGTAATAGTTAGATGAAGTTTTTAGATATATTCCATGTCTTAAGGCAAATTTAGATACTTTAGACCCAAAGAATGCTTTAGCATTATCTGATATGATGGTGCAAGGAGCCCCAAAGTGAGTAGTAATACCCCCTAGAAAATCTAAGATCACATTCTTCATTGCTTCTTTAAGTGGGACTGCCTCAGTCCATCTAGTGAAATAGTCTATGGCAGTTAATATCCATTTATGGCCCATACTATACACTAGATTTACCATCCTAATGAAGTCAAGACCCCACTAAGCAAAAGGTTCATCCACCACTATAGGACTAAGGGGCATGGCTGCATTCCTTTGCAACCCCATATAATACTAGCAAGATTGACATTTTCTAACCAGCTAATAATAATCTGCAAATAAAGTAGGCCAAAAATTTCTAGCCTCACTTATCTTTATGGTTGTGGTCTTTGTAGAAAAATGCCTCCCTGATAATCCATGATGCATTTTGTGTAGTATCTTCTTGGCTTCAGCCTGTTCTACACATCTTAACAATTTCCCATCAAAATTTCTTCTGAAAAGGACTTGTTCAATTAGAACAAAATGAACTCCCTATATCATATAATATCTCCTCTTGTTTTAAGGGAGTTCTCTTGGATAAACCCCATTTTTAATACATTGAATCTTGCTTGTGACCCAATATTCTTGATCAACCTCTTGCAATTTTATCTCCACTTATGGCTCTCCTTCTGAATTCACTTCCTCAGGTAACATCTTTTCCAGTTCTTGGGTCATGTATTGGCACAGACCCTTGCCTTTAACTAGCTTAGTGGGTCTTACCTCCACATCATATTCAAGTATCTTAGTGATCTAATTGGCTCTTTTCTCAGTAATCTCCCCCTCCATGATGTATTCCCTGACACTTGGGTGAGCCACAAGTATCAATATTTTGTTCCCTAACATCAGATGCCTAAACTTCTTGAGGGCTTTCACCAAGGCATAGGCTTGTCTTTCCACAAAATTGTACCTAGTCTCATAATCTCTGAGATTTCTTGAGAAAAAGGCTATTGGGTGCTCCCCCTCTAGCCTATCATTCTTTTGAGTCAGGACAACAACAATACTTGACTCCCCTCCATAGACATACATTACGAAGGGCATGGAAAAATCTGGGTTCTTGAGTACTCGGGCTACTGAGATAGCCTTCTTAACCCCTTCAAAACCTTGCCTTCCTTCTGTATTCCACTTGAAGACCATATCCTTTTTTAGCAAGAGTTTCATTGGTCTAACCAAGCCTACAAAATTAGATATGAATTTACTAACAAAATTAATCTTCCCTAAAAAGGACTAAATCACCTTTTTATTTGCTGGAAGAGGTAAGTCTATTATAGCTATGATTCTCTCAGGATCTATAAAAACCCCTTCCTTAGACACTATGTGCCCCAAAAATTTACCCTGAGGCACAACAGAATTACATTTCTTGGGATTCAATGATATCCCAAAATCTTGACATTTCTTGAAGATAGATTCTAAATGATCATCAAATTTTTTTGAGAAAATAGTGAGGTTGTCTAGATAGACCAAGATGACCTTATTTATTAACTCACCAAAAGCTATATCCATAGCTTGCTAAAAGCTGGCTCCTACATTTGATAAGCTGAATGGCATCTTTGCATAGGCAAACATACCCCATTTGGTAGTGACAGCAATTTTGTACTTGTCTTCTTTAGCTAGCCAAATTTGATTATACCCAGAGAAACCATCAAGTAAGGAAAACCTCTCTAATCTACCCATAGTTTGCAAAATTTGTTCCATGGAGGGCAAGGGATAGTGGTCTTTTAGATATGCTCTATTTAGATCTCTGAAATCTACATACAGTCTCACGTCTCCATTCTTTTTCCTAACTAGGACCAGATTTGATACCTAGGTTGAGTGTTTGATTGGAAATATTATTTTTAAATCTAAAATCTTCTACAACTCATCTACCATTAGAGGCTCAATCCTTGGATTTACTAGCCTCTATTTCTACCTGATGGGTTTAGATCCTTCAGTCAACTCTATTGTATGCTGGATAACGTCTCTATTGTATCCATGAAGGTCATCATAGCTCTAAGCTATGACCCTATCATACTTTTGGCACAACTTGATTAATTTTTCCTTCTCTTCCTGAGTTGTGGAATTCCCAACTTTTAGCCTCTTCCCATTACTCACCTCTATCTCAGAATAGTCTACTTTATCTACCTGGAACCTTTTCTTTTCCAGGCTTACATCCTCTAGGTCAAACAAATTTTCTAAGGTGATCAATCCTTTAGGGAGCTTATTAGTCCTTAATTGAATAATCTAATCACCATATGCCTCTTCAATTATTGTTTACAACTAATCTACAAACTCATCTAATTGTTGTAAGAAAGAGACTACCTGAGCATCATTTTCAAACACTTGCCAATTCTCATCATTGTCTGAGATGGTTGGCCTCACTATAACTTTTACTGACTCATTGTTAGCCAATAGGCCAGTAGTTGGGTTAAATTGTGAGCCAATCTAAGCCATCCTATCAACCTCAGAGTTTTGAATTCTAGGGATTATCTCAATATTAAAAGCTTCAAAATATTTTATCAAATCCTAGATCCTATGCCTGTAGGATCTCATTCTCACATTTTTGGCTACTACCTTTTCCCAAATTTGCTTCACTACTAACTCTAAATCTCCTCTTACTCTTAGGTTCTTTATTCCCTTTTTCTTGCCTAACAAGAACCCATGCACTAGAGATTCATATTCTACATCATTGTTAGTGCAAGCAAATTGGAATCGGATAGCCCTTAAAAAAAATTCACCATTTGGAGCAGTAATACAAATTCTTGCTCCAGCACCATGTTTACTTCTGGCCCCATCAAAATTCAAAGTCCAAATGTTAGAATCTTGAGTAGTAGCTTCCTCTTTACTTATAACATTTGGGATCACCTGATCCTCATAAAAAATGACATACGTCCCCAAACTAGTAAAGTCATAGTTCCCATACAGGTCGCTACGCATCATATCCAACAATTGGCTATTTTCTTCTTCTTGATCATGCTCAGTCCAGTCTCCTAGTTCTTCGACAAAATTTATTTCCTCTTTATTCATCATGGCATGATTTGCTTCTAACCTTGTTGTTGGTTCATTGGTGATGTGGTCTTTATACAGTGGTTCAGATAGAATTTTTATCTTTGAACCATATCTGGTTCTCAGGATGAGATGGGACCAGTCAAGAGACATATACCCTTTTTATTTTTCTCTAAAGTCTCTAGATAAACATAAACCAAATACGAGAGGTATATCTATGACAACTATATCTTAGTTGAAAATTATGTTGGGACATGTGTATAACTTTAAAGGGAGTTATTTTATTCTCCCTATGGTTTGCACTATTTTGCCATCTAGTTGCATAACTCCTTTTGTAAGGGGTTCATATTTTATTTTCAAGGCATCAACTATTTGTTTAGGCATCATAGTTTTACTAGCCCCTAAATCTATCAATGCATTATGTAGAAATTTCTTTCCCACTATCAGAGTCAAATAGAAAGGCTCTAGCTTGGATTTACTTACTTGTGTTGCATTGTTCACAAAGGCTATCATTGTTGGAAGAACCGTATCTTTGAATTTTTCCTTTCCAATAGGTCCTTCCTTGGTAACATCACCTTCAGGAATTGCTTGTAATTGTAGATCATCTTGTAGTAGTGTCTTTTGCTTGGGAATAGCCAAGATATCCCATATAGATACTTGTGTTAGAGTCCTCTTTAATTGGTCCACCACATTGATCGGTACCAAAGATTGAGTTTTTTGGAAATAAGGATACCTTGTCTTTTTTTGAATCTAGACAGGGATCCCTTGATCTTGTACTAATTGGGGTACTTCTTATCTAACAATAGCATTCCTTTTCCCTTGAGATGGAGGATTATTCTTGGATTGACCACTTACAAACTTAGGTTGCTCCACCATTCTCCTCTTCGATTTGGTATAGTAGTCAGATTGCACTATTGGCCTTTGGGAGGTAGATGCTTCATTCAAGAAAACTGCTTCTTCATATTCAACCCATGAGAACAAAGCATGTTCTAGGGTTATTTCTTCCTCTTGTTGCAAGGAAATTCCTTTCATTTGAGCCACTAGAACTACATTCTACATGCTGGGAGACTAGTATGCTTAATTGCTACTAGTACTGGCAAACTAGCCATCTGTTCTTCTGTACTCAACTACCTTTTGTTGTAGATTACCTCTAGGACAATCTATGGGTGTGTGAGCATTGTTGCAAGGGAAACACCAAGCATTAGTATCATCCACATAATTATTTTGGCTTAGAACCATTTCCCTATTTGAGTTGGGAGGAATGGCCTGTGAGGGTGTGGGAAATGCAACTAATTGATTGGATGTTTGATGGTTTGTTTGCCTTCGAGGGCCTTGATATTGGTTTGGTTGGGATGCAAACCTATTTCCTTGATAGCCTTGATAAGGAGGCTTAGGGAAAGTATTCTGCTACCTCTACATATTAATCAGCTCATTAGAGAATGTCCTTAGCATACTCGTGATATCATCCATCTCAGATGACTGAGTGGGGGCCAGTTGCTTTGTAGATGATGAAGGGTAAGCATACATAGACGTAGGTGGGCCTACAGTCTTAAGAACATCTTAAGGGCAAGGTAATTTCTAGGAATACAAGCATGGGAGGCCTTGGAGGTAACTTTCCAACATCAATTAAATGATTCTCAGCTCTGACCACAAGGGCATAAGCTGTTGGCAAAGTGTGTCCTCCTAGTGACTAAATCATAATAGATATATTTGAATTTAAAGCTTTGAGATACAATACTATGGCCATACCAAGGGGTGGCTTAGCTACAATAGGGATCCTATCCCAAATTTTCTAGAATCTGGTATTGAAGTCAATCATGTCCTCTTGAGGTCCTCTTTGGATAGTGATCAATTGATGTAATAGGGAAGACTTATCACCCTTCTCTACAAATTTTTCAAAAAATAGATCTCCAAGCTAATCCCATATAGAAATGGTATTTGGTGTTAAAGACCGATACCATTTTATAGCCTTCCCTTTGAATGAGGCTACTAACATCTTAGGGCCACATTTTGCTCTGTGACACCATGTATGGCACAGACGTCCAATACATATTGAAGATGTTCCACAGGTGTTTTTGAGCCTTGCCCACTAAATTTTGGTAGAGCCTTTAGAGCATTTCCTAGAATAGGGTCCCAAATAGCTGGTGGTGACTACTAGTGTTCCAGCTCACATAATTTCTTGGAAGCACGTTGGCTCCCATGTTCGGTACTGGTAGAAACTGGTTAGCTCTTCTTCTCAGACTAACTACTAGAGCTGGCAAAAGAATACCTAGATTTCTAGTAGATTGTGATCTGGTGACTGGTCCATAGCTCTTACTCCTTGTAGCTCTTTGGTTCATGTGGTCTTGATAGAAACTTCAAGACTGGTCCCATTGGGCTATCAAAAACTATTGAAGGCCTAAAATTGTGCTTGATCTTAACCAATCAACAATGGGAAGTTTCAAGTTGTGGGACCATTGCGGCTTGAAATAGCCTCTAGGTTTTAAAGAAGCTGGTCTCTTTTGTTTTATAGATCTTGGGGAAAAGGGAAGGAGACTAAATAGAAATGCAAAATGCAGGAATTAAAACCTAACTATGGTGATGTGCCTGAGTGTAATCCTAATCCTAACCTAAGCATAGTGAGACTATTATATGATTCAATTACATTTAAGAGTAGACAAGTGCATGATCAATGTAAAAGATTGGGATAACAAAAATAGAGGCTCACAACAGGGGAGTCTTTTACTAAGACACCAGAATTTTCAACAAAAGCATAGTGTTCAATCTTCTTAATAGAATCCTCCAATCACATAAGAGGTGTATAAGTCACGCACA
The DNA here is from genome assembly GCA_037957365.1 of Torreya grandis. NCBI lineage: Eukaryota > Viridiplantae > Streptophyta > Pinopsida > Cupressales > Taxaceae > Torreya > Torreya grandis. The sequence goes on from JARHVA010001622.1 coordinate 220,935, forward strand.
ATTATGTAGAACTTCAGGCTCTAGAAAATGAGACAAAAGCAAATAACATTTCTAATCACAACACTAGAAAATCTACAACATAGACTACTTTACAAATGACACAAATAAAATCAACAAGGGCATAGTGTCCAATCTTCTTATTGAATCTTCCAATCATACAAAAGATGCAGAAACACACACATTCATATCAACCTTTCAACTCAGGAAAATGAAACAAAAGCAAATGATATTATTGGTCAAAACTCTGAAAGTCTAAAACTATGAAAATTCCCCCCTCTTTCTTTTACAATTCTTCCTCCTTTATAGCCTCAGATCACTCCTTTCATCATCCCCTTTCCCACACAATATTCTCCATCCTTCACTCCTGGGGGACAAATAGATGGTACCTTAAATGCTATGGAGGGCTCTAAAAATCTACTAGATGAATTATTCCATCTACTCGAATTAACTATAGTCAATTTTCCCTCCATTTTGCTTTATGGCAATAGATACACGAAACATTCTGTTATGTTTGAAATGAGAGAGGACACTTATTCAATTTTCTAAAAATATTCTAGGCATCAAAAAATGACACTTGGCACTTTTGACCAGATTCATCAAAGACACGTGGCTCTCTCCTTTTCTTTGGTTGTGATGTAGTTTTATTTGGGACTCCTATCAAGCTCTTATGGATGGTGACACTTGGCAGCTTTCACTTGGCAGCTTTCATGGACTTTGAAGTAACATCTGGGGCCCATCACAACCTTTATTCAGCAATGAAACTCAATTATGGTCTTTTAGAAATTGGCACATGGCAGCCTCCACTGCTTTTGGGAAGATACATGGCATCTTCCGCTTCTTCATTTAGGGGTGCATGGTGCCTTCCACTTTTTCTAGGGATGGAGTAGAGAGGGACTCAGAGAGTGACACTTGGTAGCCTCCACTACACTTCAACATTTAAGAAAAATGAAATGACACCTTTATGCATTGAAGGAGAGCAATGGATCTAGGCATTGAAATAAAGTCTCTCGATAGTCGACATGTGGTGACTTCTACTGCTTCTTCAAAAGGGGAGTTCAAGGTCTTCGCAATTGCCACCTAGTGCTTTTCACTCTCTATACTACTTGGTCCATTGAAAGTCTTTGCCAAAGGGTAGAATGAAACATGGGTGCCTTTATGAGATTCAGATACTGACATGTGGTGCATTCTGCTTAACTACTACTAGATACATGGCACATTCTACAGTTCTTTGGAAAGTTACAAAAGGGGATTAGAAGATGCTAGTTGGTCGGCTTCACGCTTTGAAAGGTGACATGTGGCAGCTTCTACGTGAACTCAACACTTAACAAAAAATTGAAACAAAGAATTATAGGAGAAATAAAGGCCCGTGCTCGAATGATGCCACTTGGCAGCGTCTGTTACATCTCAACACTTGATGGAGAATGAACCCGTGCCCTGCTCTAATTCTACCACTATGACCAAGGTATTTTTGGAACTAAAATTGCAGCGCTCAACCCAAAATTTGAATGGAACATAGAGTAAAAATTTTAATCTACAAATAGTATCTAGTAACTATTGTATATAGAC
>JARHVA010001622.1:227500-250000 GCA_037957365.1 Torreya grandis
TATATAGATTTAAAAGTTTGTTTATGGGAATATGTAGTAGGTGAAGTAGATGATGTAATATGGATAGTCACAAAAGAATTGAAATAGGTATCCTATGTATGAATACACAAGGAACTTTGATGGAGAATTTGTATTGTAATCAAACCATTAAACTTTGATGTTTTATTCATGATACAAATAACAACATATATGCACCATGACACTATAGAAAATAAAGGAGAGAGATTTGAAAGATCTAGTGAGAGACTGATCAACAACTAAAAATAATGAAATAGTTGTAACTGATTTAACTATTCTAATCATCTATGCTAAAATTCCCCCCTTATTACATTATTTTTACAAATGTACCTCTTAAACAACTCAAATTTAACCTTTCTAAGGGATTTGGTGAGTATATCAGCTATCTTAGCATATGTTGGGTAGTATTAGAGTTGGATGCAGTCATTTAATACTTGATCTCAAATGTAGTGAAATTTGACCTCAATGTGCTTGGTTATTTCATGAAAAACAAGATTCTTCAAAAGCTTCAACACACCTTGATTATCTAAATAAAGGATAGGTGGCTTCTCTTCACTAATGTTTATATCATCTAGAATGAGATGTAACCATAATGCCTCACACATAGCTCCACATGAAGTATGATACTCTACCTTAGTGGATGAAAGAGCAACAATAATTTTCTTCTTACTGATCCATGAGATCAGTCTAGATCTGAGGTGAAATATGTATCTTCATGTTGATTTTCTATCATCAATAGATCTAGCATAGTCTGAGTCAGTCTATCTCTACAAGAAAAATTGAGTGATCTTGTTTTATTCTAAACCATAGTCAATTGTACCTCAAACATATCTCAAAATATGCTTTGCTACAACCTAGTGATGTTTTTGTGGCTCTTGCATGAATCTAGAGAGATAAATCAAAACAAAAATTATGTCTAGTCTAGTGTAAGTCAAGTAGATGAGAATCCCAATGAGCTATCTATAGAGAGTTACATCCACTTGAGGTGAGTCTTGAAATCAAGAGAGTTTTAATCCTTTATGCATTGGTGTTGAAAGAGGTTTACAATTTTACACTCTATAATTTTCTAGGAGTGTCTTTGTATATTTTATCTAGGAGATAAAAATCTTATTCTATTGTTTCCATATCTCCAACCCAAGATAATAATTGAGTATCCCAAAATCAATCATGTCAAAGGATATTTTGAGGTCATTATTCATAATATCAACCTAATATTCTAAACTTCTAGTGATCACAAGACCATCTACATACAAAACAAGAATGATGATTTATGTCCCTCTCTTCTTTATTTACAAGTTATAATTTCAAGGGCTATGGGTAAAACCATGCTACAAAAGGTGATCATATATATTGATGTGCCATGCCCTAGGAGCTTGTTTTAGTCCATACAATGATTTTATGAGATGACATACCTTTTTAGGATGCTTTTCATCTATAAATCCTTCTAGTTGAGTCATTTACACTTATTATTTGAGATCAACATTTAGGAAATCACTCTTTATTTCCATTTGCTAAAGTTTCCATCCATTCTATGCTACCAGTTCACAAATAACTTTGATGGTCTTAATATTTGTAGTGGGTGAAAAGGTTTCTTCATAGTCAATAACTTATTTATAAGCTTATCCCTTTGTTAGAAGACATGATTTTTTATTTTAAATAGATTTATCTACCTTGTATTTAGTTTTAAAAACCCATTTATAGCCTATGGGTTTATTTCCTATAGGCAAGTCGATAAGTTCCCAAGTCTAATTCTACATGAGTGAGTCATATTCAGCATCTATGGCTTTCTTCCACTAAGGTTGACTTAGTAATTATCAAACATTATCAAGGTTAGAGATATCAACTACTATAATCATGAGTGAAAATTTTACCTCATTTCTTGATTGACTCCTTATTCTAACTCTAGATGAAGTATTCTAGGTATTTTGTACATGGGAGTATTTGATGGTACATTATACCCACTTTAGATGGGAAATCTAGTGCTAATGTGAAGAACTAATTTCTTGATGTGAGGAACTACCTGATGTATTTTATAATTCTCCAAGATGAACATATAACTTCCCTTATAGATCATATTCTCTATGAGAAGTCTCTTCATGATCTAACTTGGACAGTAATTGGTAAGAAGTGGATGGTGTTGATTCTTCTTTCTGCATCATTGAGTCAAAGGATGGCTTGTCACAAACCACATCTCTACTTTCATATATTTTCTTCATATCAAGATCATTAAGATGGTATGTTTTTGAGGTAATGTTATAGCCCAATAGGATGCATGAGAGTGTTTTTGGTTTGAGTTTCTTCCTCTTATGAGTTGGGACATACATATATATTATACAACTAAACACTCATAAATGATAAATTGATGGATTTTTACACCAATCTATACATCTTCTAGAGTTTTATCCTTTAAAATATTATTTGGTGCCCTATTAAAAATATAAATAGCTATCTAGACTACTTTTTCCTAATATAATTTCTCCAACTTTGTTGTTGATAGCATGCACTGAGCCATTTCCATTACTATGTGATTGTGATGCTTAGAAATTCTATTTTATTGTGGCATGTAAGGAGTAGTCAATTTTTTTGATGTCTTATTAGTTTAGGAATGTTAAAAACTTATTTAATGTGAATTGCTCCCCTTGATCTGAGAGGAGTAGAAGAAGAGGTTGTCTATTCTCCTTCACAACATGCTAATAGAAGACCTAAAAATGATGAAGGGCCTCACTCATCTAATTTAATAAAAACACCCATGTCTTCCAACATTTTTCATCTATGAATAATTGTAAGTACTTTTATCCTAAAAATGAAGTAGGTAATGGTCTATTTAGATCAGTATGAATAACCTCCAAATGTTTCTTATCATGAAAGGAGCTTTCCTTGAATAAATCCCTATGTTGTTTACTTACAAAACATCTAGGAAAAATGGGCAAGGAACTAGATAACTTGGGAAGTCCATGTACCATCCCATTCAAACTCAACTGATATAAAGATCTAGTAGACAATTACCCATAATGATAGTGCCATAGAGTAGTATATTATACCATAGAGGTAGATAGAGTTATTGCAAAAGATGAAACAATGTCTAAAACAAATAATTTATCTTTAAAAAATTATCTAACAATAACCATACCTTTTTATGAGATCAAATACGATTTGATTCCCTTATCAATAACAAATTTCACCTTTATATGATGATTCAAAATTTGATTGATTGATAAGAGGTTAGATGTCAATCCAAGAAAATATAGTGCCTTTAAAAGTGTAAATTTTCATGTTCTAAGAAGATTGGCGACTTGGCCTATTCCTTATACAACATACTCCTTATCATTGGAGATCCTAACCTGATCTCTAGTGGGTTGGTATATCAGTGAATAAAATAGATTCCTATCACTTGACATGTGTTTAGTGGCACCTAAATCTATCAACCGGATATTCCTTATGGGATGGGAGGTTTGGGAGACTAGCACTAAGTTCTCATTATCTTATTTAGGTGTCTCCTCATCAGATCCATCATCTTGTTGAAATATGAGATGTCCCTTCTACTTCCAATAAAGGGGATGTCTTTTTGATTTTTAAGAATCATCATGCCCTGATGTACTTTCTTTACTTGAAGACCCTTGTTTTAGGCCATTATACTAGTATTTATCTATGCCATGAGTGTTGGTTTGATAGATGTGACACCACATCTTTAAATTTTATGATTTTTGATGATGTAAAGATTATAGTTACTACTATTTATTTGGTTGCTTTAATGGAGTTCCCTTGCAGGACTTCTAACCTCATTACTAATTTGAGATAAGAGCTTTGTCTTATGACTAATCCTAGACTAAGTTGATGGTTTCTTCTTGTTATAATAGGTTCACAAGTTCTTTGAATGATATTTTCTACTTAAATATGTTCAATGTCATGACAAACACTCTGAATTGGGAATGGAGTGCTCTCAAGGTGATCTCAATTAAGATTTAGATTTCTACCATCTTATCAAGTGCTAATAGTTCCATTCATAGCTCATCCACTTGATGTAAAAAATCTTCAACTTTCTCTTTAGATTCCATAGAGAGTGTGTGAAGTCTCAACTATAGATGGAGGATCTTAGTCTTATTTTTTGCCTCATATATGGTTTCTAATTTATCCCACACTATATTTACTCTATTTACATCCTTAACATGTAGCTATAGGTCATTAGTGATGATTAACATAATTAGCATCAAGGCTTTAGCATTAGATATTTCATAATTCATGAGTACTTCAGGATTAGTAGGAACCTACATAGTCCCTATAATGATGCCCCATAATCCTTCAAACTAAAGGATGGTGTGCATATTCATTTTATAGGTAGCATAGTTTGGCCCTTTGAGAAGTTGGGAATTGGAGAGAATCAAACTCAAACCATACATTATACAGAAAAAACAAAATATTTTATTGTTATAAGAGAAAATTACAAGTCTTTTTACTCACTTTCTTGAGAATCAATCTTTGAGATGAGAATGATAATTATGTGCTGAGAGATAGGGATGTTTCTTAGGGTGATCAACTTTGTATTCATAGTCTACATTATATCCATCTTAAATTTTTGCTCATATTCTCCTTACTTGGAAGTGTACATTGAATAAGAAATATTCTATAAGTCCTTTACATATTAGCTCATCTAACTAAAGATTACCACTATCATGGAGGGATTATAGCAAGGAAAAGTAGAAACCAAAGATATCTTGAGCATCATGATGATTTTACATAGCCTACGAGTCTTCTGGGTCAGTGGTCCTAACACTATCCTTCACATTGGGCATACACATTGATCTCCACATAGTTCATCTCAGGGATTTAATGTTCTACAAGATGTTTTGATAACTTTGTCCTCTTACTTAGCATCAATGAAAGATTATAACAAAGGGATGAGTTCATGTTTAGATTTACATGAACTATTTCTCCATTTCTATAATATCCTTTGGTAATGGATCTAGTCAAAGACCCTGACTGATCTACCTTCTCTTTTACTTTTCCTACCAAACTTAGACTTATCAAAATCCCAAACAATGGGAGAGTACTATGGTGACTGGTAGCCAAATGAGTACTTCTTAGTCTTGAAAAATGAAGGAAATGGGATTCTTTTAATGATCTAACTTCCACTTTATCTCAGGCATCAATTAGATTCTAGGATGGGAGAAGTGAAAGGCTCCACATGCTCCAAACCATTGGGCTTCTTTGCATTTGATTTAACATCCTAGGTCTACAACTTTAGGCTTTCCTTACTCAACTTGGTGTGGAACTTCCTTGCCTCATACAAAATGATTTAAGCTTCAATTTGATGAAGATAAAGACTAAATTTTCTATATGTAGGTCCACTTTTGTTGCACTTTTATCTTATACCATGACTACTCCACTTCATGCTTTCTCGTTATGTCATCATTGCATAGGTCTTAATGGCTTCTATAGGTCACATTTTACTTCTAGGATCAATTTTTTTCTCACTATAATCAATGCTTATACATGGTTGGTAGGTAGGTCATGCAGGTCATATGTTTGATCGACTTCTATACATTCATGGCTATTGCATGATTAGGCTTATATCAAGTAATTTGGTAGTTCTCTCCCATGTCACTGCATAGGCTACTATTTGATGATTAGGATCTTAGAAAGCTTTAATACTAGATTTTAATGAAACCACTAAACTTTGATTTTTTATTCATGAAACAAAGAGAAACATATATACACTGTGATGCTACAAAAAATAGAAGAGAGATCCAAAGGATCTGGGGAGAGACTGATCAACAACTAAAAATAATGAACTAGTTGTAACTGATTTAACTATTCTAATCACCTATGCTAACATGCATTATTCCCACATCTTGGGTGTTTATCAGATGTGTAATTTGAGATGTAAAATTAGTATCATCGATAGTGGTTTGATTAATAGCATATAACTAGTTGTATTGATCAAAAAATATAGTGGCATGGGATAATTTTTTTGATTCATCATAGGTGATATATAACATTACATCATGAATTTGTGTGTTTTAGTCAATAAATTGAGTTAATTGTCTTTTGTACTCATTATCAAATGTATTAATTTGTGGATAGTTTTGGCTATCATCCCATTGAGTATGTGCGGTGTAAACTATAATAATAAATCAAGGCATTGTGTATTAAATAAGGCTAAGCATCATTCATTAGTAATTTTAGCCCTATTAGTGTATAGATATTTAATCGATGAGAATTCATTATAGACCTAAATGAAACATATCAAAGTAATATAATATTAAATGATTACAATCATGACTTGAGATAATAATAAAATCAATGTTCATTTATTAAATCCATATGTAATGGGAGGGAAAATTAGAAACTGAGTTTGAAAATAAAAAATTGAGGTAAAGATTTAAAAACCCTAGAAAGAAGGATGAAAACCTAAGGGAAACTTAGTTTTTGGTGATTTTTAAGTAATAGATGAGTTCACCAATATGTTTAACCTATTTTAAGATTAAGCGTGAATAAAAATAAGATAAATTTGTGGAATTAATTTATATTATAATATATGAAAATAAAAAATAAATATAAAGGTAATTGATTTAGATTGATATAATAATGCAATTTTATATTTATGTAAAAAACTAAGGATATCAAGATACTTAGATTTACTATTTGACTGGTTGGTTATGACTATGTTCTTAAAAAGGAAATAGACTAGAAAAAGGCCTATGATTTGTATTTATTTGTAATTATGTCTCTATGGATGCAAGGTTAGTACCATCAAGCTTAGATGACATTGTTGGCATTAGTGTCTAACATTGATTTTATTATCCTAGGTATATTTATCTCTTTATGACCATATAATGTAGTGTGTCTATCAAGTATGTGTGATCTATGACCTTAAATTGAATGTGCAACTCCATAAATTAGATTCTTTCTCTTTGAAACCCTAATTCCACTTGTGAAGGTTTAAAAACCTATAAAATCTAAAGAATTTTAGTTTGGATTAGATGACCCTAATTACCCCATTTTATGATTGATCACTTTTTATGTATTCAATAATCTAAAGAAAGAAGTAAATCCAAAAGTAATTCTTCCCGTTAGTGTGGAAGTGCAATTATTTTTTATACAAATGTACCTATAAATATAAGTTTTATCTTGAAAGTGGTTGTACCTAACCTACCTTGATGTGTTTTAGACTTGGATAATGATTTAACCTAATGTTTTATTTGTAATTTGGGAATAATAGGGTATATTTTCTCAATGATTTCTCCTAGTGCTTGATTTGTAATTTGGGAATAATAACATGTATTTTCTCAATGAATAGTAGTTTTTTTATTGGTATTTTAAAATTATTGATGGCCAATAATATTGACCTTGATTTGTATTTATATGCACTCAATTGAGTATTTTCCCAAACCACTAACATGTTAGGTGAATGGGTTGATTGAAGGAAATGATTTTATTTGGGTGGTATAATCATCTTTAATGCAATCATGTAAACGTTACTATCTAAGTGTGTAAATAACTATATTGGATAAAATATGCTAATGTAGTATTCTGAGAATGTATTAGTAAGATATTTCATTGGTTTATAACATACTAGAGTGTTCTTTTAAGTGATTGATAGCAAGTTAGAATGAATAAAGATCATAAATAACATAAATGTGTGTTGGAATGGTGAGTGAGAATTGTTTGGAGATGAAAAAGTCATGTAAGATAACTATAGCTAAACATTGACATATCTAAGTGTCAAATGCCATATGTTAGTTTATATACCATTTGTATTTTCTATAGAATGTGTTATATGCTTTGTAGTCATGTGTTAGATGTGTTAGTGGACATTATGTTCCTGGTCATTTATATGTTATAATAGAGTTTATTTGTTTTTTTATGCTCGTATAATTATGATTTATTCACTATTATGTTGCTTATGTGTGTGCATTTACATATATTGATATGTTACAAATTGATTGTTATTATATCATTGGTATTTTGGTTTCTATCATGCACAAATCTATGGTGTGTTATTAATTTATATCTTATGTTGATATTATTTATATAATGAATATAATATGATTATAATTATTGTGTACTTCATTTACATATCTAAATACATTTGATAATTATTTTTAAATGACATATCATGATCATATCTTTCATGCAAATGACAAATAATTTATTTTATTTTGGATTAAAAGTTTAATATATAATTTTTGATTTCAAAATATTTATAATTCATATTGTATCATGTTTATACATATTATTTACATAATTATACTTACATTCATAACATGTAATACACAAAACTATTTCTTTTGAGATAACTGATTCATACAATCCATCCCTCATAATAAATGGGTGCATATAATGGGATTATTTTATATATTTACACATATCAGATAAGGAATTTCACATTATAATACATATTATATATAGATATGGGTGAAATTGAGTAGATTGAGACCTAATATACATGATTTTTAAGAATCATTGAGGCATTCAATGATATTTTAAGGAGCACTTGAGGTATTCTATATCATTTTGAGGGAGAATGGATCAATTTGGGGCATGGATTTTCATCTATGTAGAGATATTATATTCTATTATATCTTTGGAATGATGGAATGATATAAAATTATGGTATTATGTGAACACATTGGAACTATATTCAACTTCAACAATTTAAACTTTTACATATGAACTTAATTTTAGGGTTCCAAAAAGGGTTTTTCTTAACCTAGGGGAATGTGGTTAAAGTTAAAGATCACTAAAATTATAGAATAATATTTTCAAACTATATGGTTAACATTTAGATTTACTAGGGGCATTACCACCCAATGGTTTTCTTTATTCAACTTCAAAAGTTGGTAGATTTGGGTTCAAATACCATCAGATGTATTTGTTCCTTAACTTTTCAATTTTAATTTTTTGAATAATTGTAATTATTTTAGTTTTATTATATTAAGATTATATATATATATATATATATATATATATATATATATATATATATATATATATATATATATATATATATATACATGTTTATTTTATGTTTCACAGAGATTGAATAATACATTTTCTATTGAACCTGTCAATAACAAACATGGTTATCATAGGTTTCACATGGAGTGAATGATACATTTTTGGTTATCCAAGTCAATACCAAGCATGATTATCCTTGGTATCATATTAACTTATGATATCCTTTTAATTTATAATTTTTAATACTATATTAAAGGGGGGCATCTATATATACTTAAGTTTGGTCTTTAGCATTTTGGAAACATAACGTTTTACATAATTTGACATGATTGAACATTTAATATATATTTGAATATTAAGCATAATTTATCTCTATCCACATACCCATATGTTATCTTATCCATATCTATTAAATATATACATTTAATTAGAATCAGTTGAATCTATATAATAACCATCTAAAATCCTTAACAAACCATCCCCATATTTTAGATCCTTATTTTAAGCTTCTCAAATAACATTGGTAACTTGTGCAATGTTAGTTACTAGAGGTGTATCCTTTTTCATTAGTGTGTAAGGGCATTCACTAGCTATTTTTGAAATTGGGAAGTCTTTATTAGGTTACCCTAGACATGTGTCATGGGTTGGTGATAAAAATAAATAATGAATGTTATTTTATAAATATAAATCACCCTATGGACATTTTACACGTAGGAATCATTTTTAAGACTTGCTTAAAACACCTATCACTCTATTGAGAAATTAAATTAAGGAATTCACATATAAAACATTCAAGCAACAACCATATAGAAATCCATATAGTGAAATATTAATACACATATTCAAATATGCATGGTGCCATGTAGTGAAGGTTAAAATATCACATTTTATTATAGAATGTTTAAGAGGTTACACACACAAAAGTGACATAAATATGTGTATTTTAGGACCTATTCAGGTGTGGGGAAAACTCAAACATTCAGTGAGGATTGGTTAGAGTCATCCCAATCTAAAATACTAAATCTTTATGAGGGTGTCCTATGGTAAAAAATACTGTTAAGGAAAAAATATATACACATAGGAGCACATTCCAAGCTTAGGTGCAAGGCTCCAAAATATATCAATCCACAACTTTGTATAAGGACAATTCTAGTAAACCTTGATGGTTCCTGATGTCATAGGTTTATACCTCTCCTAAAAACATGTAGGTATATTTTTAGCTTTTGTTTATGATTTGAGTGATTCTCGAAACAAATACAAAACATTTCTAATAATAGTGAAAACTGATGTAAGAAATAAGTAGGATTAAATAACTAATTATATGAGCCATATTTTTATTCATCATTTCTAAATTTATCAAGTGAAATATTAATAAATACCTTTTGATTCATATTTATGTGGTAAATTTTACATTTTACATAGTGTGAATGTGTGCATAGTTTTATTAATGTATATCTATTAGGTGTAAAATAAGTAAAATATAATAATTCACACTATTTTATAATAGGAAAAACAAACCTATAAGTGTCTAATTCAAAATTCTACTCTTATAAAATCATGAAGAGATTTTAAATATGTCAAATGTGTTAAAATAGTTTTAATGTGATATAATTCATCATGATGCAATTATTTAGAAATCATATCATAATCCTACTATTTAACAATCATCTCTTAATTAAAAAATGGACGGGCTGGGTGGGTTGGGCGGGATGGGCAGCAAAAAGAATTTGAAAGTAATGGGTGGCAAGCAAGAGTTTCCATAATTTGAAAGTGATGGGCAGCAAGCAAAAGGTGCCCTTTTAGACTTGGAAACCAATGGAACGTAGGTATGTGGCAAACTGGTAGTGGAAAACCAGGCTGGAGGAACAGATCCTGGAGGATCAACAGGAGGAATTGAGAAGAATATAGGGTCTGATAAAAATAATGGTAAACCTTCGATTGAATCTGACCCTTTTTGGGGGATTTGTGCACCCCGATGGGATCCTCTTCCTGCTATGGGGGGGGCAGGAGCCTGAAAAGGAGAAAGAAAAGGTTGATTTTAATAAGGAAAATTCCCCAAAAGCACTGAAGGTAGAGCATTCAAAATAGAGGAAGTGGTCATCTTTGTTCGGCAAGAAACCCAATGGAAAATCTCATTTCCCACTAGTGAATGCTAAGTCTTGTTGGGAAAAGGTGAGTTTCAAATTTTTATTCCAGATCCTCTAATAGATTTTACTGTGTCTTCTATGGATTTCACTCTAGTGGGTAAATTCCTAGGAGCAAGACCAGATCTTGAATCTCTTATAAAAATGGTTAAAAGGAAATGGGTTATTAGAGGAGAGGTAGATATGGCTCCAATGTTGAATGGTTTCTTCTTGTTTACATTCAATTGTAAGGAAGACATGAATATGGTTCTGTGTGGAGGACCGTGGTCTTTCGGTAAATGCTCTCTCACTGTTAAAATTTGGGAGCCTAATATGGATCTCTCAGATTCATTTTTCTTATCCACTCCCATCTGGATAAGACTTCCTAGCCTCCTGTTATAATTTTGGCATGAGGACATTTTAAAAGGAATTGCCAGTTCTCTTGGGGAACTTGTGGCAGTGGATATTACAACAGCTACCAGATCCAAACTTCAGAGTGCCAGAATTTATGTTAAAATGGTAGACTTGAATCATCTTCCAAAAAAAGTGGATCTAATATCAAAGTTTGGTAAGAAAACTCAAAGGATATTTTATGAAAACTTGCCCAACTCCTGTTATGCTTGTAAGAAATAGGGGCATCTGGTCAGAAACTGCCCTTACAAAAGTAAAAATCACTCTAGTAGTGTTATGGAAGGGAGTAAGACCAAGATGTAGCAAAGGAAAGTTTGGAAACCCAAAGCAAATTATCGACAAGAACAACAGAATAACGAAGATGTTAAAGGTCTACAAGCTGAGGTGGAAAAAGAACCTTCTTCTCAAGATCCTAATGTCAAACATACTGAAGTGGATAAAGAGCTTCCTCTTGAGGAAGAATATTTGGTGAAAGAAGGTTATGGACTGCAACCAGAATCCATAATACCTGTACAAGGAATAGAAGACTTGACAGATCTATCAAACCAAATTGTTTCCTACCAAAGGATAGAAGATCGATGGAGAGATGTTGTTGATAAAACTATGCTAGAGGGAGGTGAATTCTTGGCTGAAGATGGAAAAAATTTAGAGGAAAGAGACCTTTTTTCTCAGTTTAAGGAGATTTTGGATGATAATGAATCCCCTATGAAAGAGCCTCCTATGAATGGTAATGGAGAAAACTCAAAGCAAATTCCAAACCAAAGAAAAAGGGCTGAAAAGAAGACCAATACCAAGGGGGTAGAAACAAGAAGCAGCAAAAAAGATCAGCATACTAAGGTGAAACATGTTGCTTCTAATTTGGTTAAAAATGGAAAAAGAGATGAACATCATTTTAAGGTTAAACCAGATGTTGGTTCACCTGACAAACCAGGAAGAAGATCCATTAGGAAAACTAGAGAGCTAGAAAGTAGGCAGAATATTGCTGATGGCAGGCAGGCAACTATTCTAGATTTTACCCCTAAAAGATAGATATTTGATCTTTATTTGGGACTTTAGGGGGATGATTACAAACTAGTTTCTGAGGTTGTCTTTGTATAACCTGTTTTTGTTGCTACTTCTTAGTAGGTTTAAGGATTGCTTATCTTGATGTACGGTAAAGCTTTATCTTTTTTTCCCAGTTAAAGGGTTTCAGGGTCCCTTCAAAACCTGTTTTTACCTTAATCTAAAAAAAAAATCATCTCTTAATTATCTTATTTATAAATCATATTTTAATACTAAAACAAAAATATATTCAATACCTCTTATATCTAATGTATATTAGGTTACCTCTCCTCCTACCAATCCTATGGAAAATTCTAAATTAATTCTCTTTCCACATTCAATCTATTCCCATTAATAATATATTTTTAATCACTTAAAAAAAATTAAATATTTGTCCATCACACTTGTATTTAATCATTTTCATTCAAAAATTTGAAAGTGATAACTTTCATATAGTTTATTTATAATAGGAAAAATAAAATATAAATAATTTATCAAGGATTATAAAAATCAAATAGTAATATGGTCACTTCCAATGATATTCTTCTCATTTCATGAAATTATTTATTACCCTTTGTTCATCCAAATCTGAATTATTTAAAGGAAAATGAGATGCTTCATATTTTATTTTAGTTTTTTAAATTTTTTTCATAGTAATAGATAATGGACTATGATCTTTTCAAAAATCATAATAAATTGTGCTCATGATTGGTTTTGTTCTCTTCCATAAAAATTAATTCATCATTTTCAAAATATTCTACACTATTTCTTAAATTAATTTCAAATTAAAATTATGATAAAACCAAACTTTTACTCTAATTTTGGGTACCCATTTCACAAAAATTACAAAAATAATTATGTTTTTGAGTTGAAATTTTCAAGTAAAACACTATTTTCTTCCTTTTGTCAAAGAAATCAAAGCTTCATTACACAATTTACATGTATAAACCCCAAAAAAACATAGATTATCCACTTTTACCTAAGTATTATTTAATTTTGTTTAGAGAATCTAACATCCCAATCCTTATCAGAGGCATGACATATCTAATTCTATACCTTTTCTTAAGCCTTATCAGAAGCTCACCATTTATAATTCTACGACCCCTTTTTTATTTGTTAGAACTATCTGACTCCCTTTCCAATTATGATTACCAGTTATGTAGTCATATTTTATTCTAATATGTAACTTTTTATTTCATTTTGTATTGGTTGATTTAATGTTTACCATTTATTTTTAATCACATCTCAAATTCCTTTGTTCCATGATTTACTCATAGTTAAGGTTTTAATTTATCAAAATGATCAGATATTTGTTACAAGTCTACTTATGAGAAATATTATAAAAAATTCCACATAATTTTAGTCCTCCTAAAAAATGCCATATGTTTTTTAATGATTCATCAAATTTCATATAATTTTGATACATGTGTGCTTATGATCTCACTTATAACAAATCTATAAAAATATCATCCAAAATAAAATTTAGGGTCTTTGATGGCTAAATCTTAATGAATTATCCTATATTTTTACTCATGTAATATTATGTAACATGATATCTCAATTAAATTTTAAATCTTGTAGGAATATTAGAGTCTAGATACAACCATGTTCATGTAATAATTTTAATAAAACCCACATTTTCAACTTGCTACATTCTTATATTTATAATCTAATTCATGTATGCATAGTCAATGTCCCCTGCAAATATTTTCCACTCATTGAAACATGTAAAATGGTCATTAATATATCTATGTCCAATTATTAGTCATTTCCATTTATAGTCTTAATCTCCTTATGTTCATTTCTTCACTATAAATGTTGACCACAAATTTCACATAGATTTAAAAGTTTGAATATTAAAGTTGGAGAATATCGAGGATGAAAAAAATGTGAGAATGTACATCTAAAGATTTAGGTATGTTTTGTAAAATAAATTAGCTACATTGATTTCTATGTTGGGGGTTAATTTCCACGTGATGTCTTATTTTTCAACATGCAAAAGCATGTAAGTTTTTTGACATAATATATAATGCATTTAAAAATATAAACATAAATGTAATATTGAAAAAATAAAATCACTTTAATATTTATATCAAGGCCATGATTTAGTATTAGTCATTATATCCATGATTTTTATATCTTATAATCATTTACTTCAATGCAAAAACACATATTGAAGTTTTTATTTATCAAAAATTCACAAACATTTTTATACTTCCATATTTTACAATTTTGATTACCTTAGAGGGTTTACCCCTTACATAATATTTAAAGGTATGTACATTTATCAAATAATAATAGAGAGTATATATTTATCACATTTTTATATTTACATATCATGATAGACATATATGCAAAATGTGGCAACATAAAAAATACGTATTGCTGAATTTATAATAATACTCAATCAAATATGGTGACATGGGCTCCAAATATGGGCTTAGGACATATAAATAATTTTTTTTCGATAAAATGATCTTATAATTATGGTTTTATATATTAGTGACTTTAAAATATATTTATCCCATCATTTCATTTTTGTTATGAAATTGATAAAATATTTTATATGTTTCATTAGCATTTGTTGTAAATATTTTAATATTATGTTTAATAATTAATGTCTTTTCTTTATGATGCCAAAAGTTTAAATTAATATCTCATTAGGGTTGAATCATTTATTGTATTAGGATATCTTCATATATTAATTACATTAGTTTAGAAAATGATTCAAGGATATTATAGAAAGGTATGTACATCCATCAAAACATGATTGAAGGAAAATATTTATCACATGTATTTTCAAACACCATAATTTCCATATTTTTTTTTAAAATATTACCAACAGACACAATTGAATTTCCTAGTCCATCACTACAAACCATGTGTGTCTTTTTTCAAAATTAAATTGATAAACACTACAATTTCATAACTAATGTGAGGCACGATATCATTATGGCATTTTCTAGTGTTGTGAATATGAAATTATATTGGTTTTATTTATTGATATGCTATTTAATTTAATAGAATTACCTCTTAACACAAAAATATGAATGTTGCAATTTGATATACAAAATTTATGGCATAGGGATACATGTAGACTAGTTTTAGAGATGATGATGATGATGATGCATCATCATCATCATCTCTAAAACTAGTCTACATGTATCCCTATGCCATAAATTTTGTATATCAAATTGCAACATTCATATTTTTGTGTTAAGAGGTAATTCTATTATATATATATATATATATATATATATATATATATATATATATATATATAATTAATTAATGAAATTTAAAAAAATCAATGCTAATATCTTTTCTTATATATATAGTTTTATTAAATTTAGTAGTCATATAATTGTAATTCATCTAGACAAAATTGTCAAATAATTAGTATATTTGTAGTAAAAAATAAAATGAAATTTATATTGGGAACATGACCAATAAATACACAATATAAAAGGATATGTAAATACATTAATTTATCACTAAAATAATATATTTATATCATATTTTACTAGAAAATAATTTTAAAACCATGCATATAAAAAAATGTTACAAAAAAACAGCAACTGAGTGTCTTAAGTCCGTCATTGTAGTTAATGTGACCATATTTTTTTTTAAATGTTATTGATAAATTTCCTAAAATTATATAACTAATGTGAATGAATGAGATTTCTATGAAATTTACTTGTGTTTGGTGGTTAGGTAAGTAAATTATTGTTATAACTTGATATTTAGTAAGGATATTATCTTTATGTCTTGATATTTTGTAGAAATATTTATCTCAATGGAAAGTCATATGAATATAATATTTTGATAGATAAATTTAATGGCATATGGATAAATGTTGAGAAATATTAGAGATTAGAATGTAAGGATGATTGATATATATATATATATATAATGTTTCTTGAATTTCAAATTTTCATACTAAAATAAATATATTAAATTATAGAAGCAATTAATAATAATAATAATAATAATAATGACCATAATTTTTAAATAATTGGTAAAGATATATATATATATATATATATATATATATATATATATATTAGTAACACTACTTAGAAGACAACAATATAGAAGGGTATATACATCCATTTAAGCATGATTTGATGTGGATATTTTACACATAATGTAATGGAAAATAATATGAAATTCATGTATGAAAAATATGACAAAAAACACAACCAAATTACCTAGGTCCATCATTGTAGACTGTATAACTTAATATCATTAAGCAATTGAGAAATTCCCTCAAATTTATAACAAATGTGAACGCATGTGAGAAATATGACAATTGGTTATGTATAGAGAATATGAAAGGATTTTATAAATATTTTTAGTTTATATACATTTTTTGGAATGCAATTACATATGAATGTTACATTTATACAAATATAATTTATTGCAGATGGCTAAATGTTGACAAGTATTGTGGATTTTTACTTGAGGAAGATATCTACTTTACTAGTTATGATTTCAAATATTAACATTTTATTATTATTTTGATTAGTTAAAAGAGCTTTATTAGTCCTATTCCTATATAATCTATTATAAAACTTATTACACATGTATATTATAATTATCTCATATTGATAATCATTATTTCCTATTCCATTATACAACATGAACACAATATAATTATTGAAATAGAAAACCTCTTAATTAGGAAAAATTACCTAAATAATATAATTAAATTTTATAGATTTGTGTCTTAAATTAAAAAAAACTATACCACTCCTATTATTTTTTAAATCCAAAATAAACTATCTTCTATAGCTCAAAACTAGGTTTTTTGCAGCAAAGTCATAAGGACCATAACTAGATAACTAAAGTGGTATAAATCCATCAAAATAAATTAAAAAAAGATAAAGTTATTTGACCTTTTTTGGATTAATGGTTATGTGTAATATAATATTCAAGAGTGAGAGAACCTATTACTTAAAGTAGGCTAATTAAATAATTAATTTTATGATATTTAATTTAATTATTAAATTATAAAAATACTAAATATATAAAGTATAATGCCAAATAACATTTTCATTATACAATCATGAAAGACAAACAATATGTAAATTGTGTAATTATACGTAGACAAATTTAAGATGTATACATGTGAAAATATGATATTTAATGTTTATGAACTACTTGTTATATTCTATAAATATTGTTTTTATCTACCCAAACACTTATGTTTACATTTGGAAACTTACATTGATGATAATAATAAAATATCAATACAACTTGTTAAACACGGGATATACTAAGAGTGGGGGTCAATCAATATATCATATATCTTATAAAACTTTCTTTTAACCAAATTCCACTTAATCAAACATTCAAGATATGCAATAAAACTCAAACAATAAACACCACACAAAATAGAGAGAGACACCAGATATAATGTGGAAGCCCAATGTGAGAAAGACCATAAAGAACAATCTCAAGTACATGAATGAGCACAAACCCAAACAATATTGACAATCCAAGCATGTAGGAGCACCATACCCCTTTGCTGAGCACCAACCTAGCAAAAATTTGTGAGCACCAACCCACAGGAGCACCAACCCCTTTGTGTATTCCACACACCTATCTCTCAATGTTGCTATCTCAACAAATGATAGATCAATATAACATCTCTTTCCTCTCTCTTAGTTTTGCTCTTCTAAGCTAGATATAACAAATACAAATCATATTCATCTCTCACAATTGCTCTTCTAAGCTATATATTACAATATCAAATAAAATTTCTCTTCCATATTAAAAATGGCTTCTCAAGCCTTTATTTATAGCTTTCCAAATGACATTTGGCCTTACCCCTTTGTGACCCTTCAATCCTCATGGAAAATGGTGCCAAACTTATATGACCCTTCATATTCCAGCCTTTGAAAAGTCATGTGGTGACCCTTCATGACCAAAAACATCCTTCCATCTTTTGCCCTCATCTTGGTGACTTTTTGTATTCCTTAAAGTGTCCCTTCATGAGAAATTGCACCCTTACTCTTTTATCTTCACTTGATGACTCTTGGAATTTCCCAAGATGACTCTTCATGGGAAAATGCATCCCATCCTTCTTTTGTCTTTACCCCATGGCTCTTCGACTTCTCCATGGTCCCTTATTTTGTCTCATATGCAACCAAAAATACATTCATTAATATTAAATAAATATTAACTCATATTAGCCAATATATATTTAATACAAACAACATTAAATACAATGGGGCCTTTATCACCAATAATGCTAGACCTTTGACATCAATGACAATATTTCCAACAATCTCCCCTTTTGTCATTGATGGGAACCTCAATCTTGAAACTACCACATCTTGTCACCTACACATACTATCATCTGAAAACATGTAGTAACTCCCCCTTACTGTAGTAACTTGTACCTATTCCTTGTACCTATTTTCTGCACCTGTACCTATACCTGTTATTCTCCCCCTTTGACATCAATGGTAAAGGGCCTACTTGGAGCCAACACTTAGATCCCCCTCACTTGATGCTGAACATCAATGGCAAGAAGTAATAGAAATTACTCCCAACTCCTTTGGTTGATCTTTGAATGTATCATTTGATCATGCCTTTGAGAAGATATATGACAATACATATACATTGTTCCCTATCCTTTGAGCATCTGCAATCAACTCATTTAAATATTTTCTTATAATATCACAACCTTCTTTATGAAACTTTAATGTATATCCTTGATCACATATTTGACTAACACTCAACAGATTATGCTTAAGACCTTTTACATATAAAACATTTTTAGTATTAGTTCTACCATAATCCAAACTCAAAGTACCTTTTCTAGCTATCTTGGCAATGGTTTTATCTCTAAATCTCATTGTACCACCATTGATCTTCTTTAGAGATATGAATTTACTTTTATCTCCTATCATATGCCTCGAACATCCACTATCAATTAACAATGGCTGATCTTTACCTCTTACATGTAGGGCTGTCTAAACCATCATAGAATCTTCATGTTGTTTCTTCTGCCATGAACATATCTAAACCTTCTCTCTGATGAATTGAGATCTGAGACTCTGATCCTTCTTCTTGATGAATGGATCTTTGAAGCTTTGATCCTTCTTGACTAACTCGAACATGCTTCTATAATACCAAACTATGTGTCTGAAGTTGTTGTACTTGTAGCATACTATGGTCTCTTCATCAAAGCTTGATAGAGGAGCAAAAGAGTTGTGGCTTTTGCTTGACTCTACTTGACTTTCCTTCTCCTTATTTCTGAAACTGTTAGCTCTTTTTCAACATTATAATTCCTTGTGACCATAATCATTTGAAACACTTTAAAACTTTTAAACACTGCATATGCAAGAATCATTCTAATAGCCTCAACCTTAACACCGGTGTAAAATTTTCTTCAAAAATATATTCACTCAAAAAGATATACAAATTAATTTGTCAACTCACCTTCTAGTCATGCAACATATCCAAGACCTAATAGCCTCCACCATGCTTTAATTTTTCTTAAAAGTGTCTCCTTGAAGCCTAGAAGAGACACCCCACACAATAGGGTTCTAGAAATAAATCTCAGGAGATTCCCACATCTCCTCTATTTCTTCCTTGATCTTCTTGTGCTTTTATTTTAGAATCCATTTAAGCATGTCTAACCTTTTTGACTTACTAACCTTATCATTTATGATGTTTTTATTTTTCTCAACTTTTGCAACTATCTTATCTTGACAAAGCTCATGCTCAAATGTAACAAGAGATTCTGCGCAATCCTTCTTATCTAATTCTTTATCTACTATAGCAAGTAATTCATTTTCATTCTTAAACTCAACTTGATCAACCTTAACTATTTTAGATCTCCAAACCTTAATTTTAGTCTTCTCATATCTTTTAGGGGCTCTGTACCCTTTGACATACTTTGAAGATCTTTTTACTTGTTTTGGACATAATTTAGCAATATGGCCAACCTTATGACAACAAAAGAAAAAAATATTTCTCATACCTTTTTCTTGAATGTGATTGAGATCTCCCTTTGACTGATTGCTTCTCCTCATACAGTCTCTTGCCCTATGACCAACATGATGACAAACAAAACAACGGCCATGAAAATAATTTGAAAACTTAAAAGCATTGGGCTACTTGATCGACTTCTTTAATTTGCCTTCAAAACCTGCATCCTTCTTTCTTTGGACTAATATTTCATGATCTTTTTCAACCTTGATTATAAGCGTCTCATGATTATCCTTTAAATAACCTAACTCATCCTTCAACTGATTACACTCTTCTTCTTTTGATGTTAAAATTGAATTTTCAACCTCTAACTAATTCTTAAGATCTTGAGTAAATATCTTATTTTATTTTACTTCTATAGCCAACTTAGAATCCAATATACACACCTTTTCCATAAGAGCCTCAACCATAGATTTCAACTCTTGATTCTCCTTCTTTAGCTACTTCGCCATCTTATGGTTTTCTTTGATCTACCTTCAAGCTGTTAAACTTTTTAAAAATGAACCTACTCTAATACCAATTGTTATGCATGGGATATACTAAGAGGGGGGTGAATTAGTATATCATATATCTTATAAAACTTTCCTTTAACCAAATTCCACTTAATCAAACATTCAAGATATGAATTAAAACTCAAACAATAAACACCACACAAAGTAGAGGGAGACACCAGATATAACATGGAAACCCAATGTGGGAAAAACCATAGAGAACAATCTCAAGTATATGAATGCACACAAACCCAAACAATATTCACAAGCCAAGCTTGCAAGATCGCCATACCCCTTTGCCGAGCACCAACCCAGCTACTATTCGTGAGCACCAACCCATAGGAGCACCACACCCCTTTTCCGAGCACCAACCCACAAGAGCACCAAACCCTTTATGTATACCACACACCTATCTCTTAATGTTGCTATCTCAACAAATGATAGATCAATACAACATCTCTTTCCTCTCTCTCTCATTTTCTCTCTTCTAAGCTAGATATAACAAATACAAATCATATTCATCTCTCACAATTGCTCTTCTAAGCTAGATATTACAATATCAAATAAACCTCTCTCTTCCATATTACAAATGGCTTCTTAAGCCTTTATTTATAGCTTTCCAAATGACATTTGGCCTTCCCCCTTTGTGACCCTTCAATCCTCATGGAAAATGGCACCAAACTTGTATGACCCTTCATATTCAAGCCTTTGAAAAGTCATGTGGTGACCCTTCATGACCCAAAACGTCCTTCCATCTTTTGTCCTCATCTTGGTGACTTTTCATATTCCTTAAAGTGTCCCTTCATGAGAAATTTTGACCTTACTCTTTTGTCTTCACTTGGTGACTCTTGGAATTCCCCAAGATGACTCTTCTTGGGAAAATGCGTCCCATCTTTCTTTTGTCTTTACCCCGTGGCTCTTCGACTTTTCCATGGGCCCTTATTTTGTCTCATATGCAACCAAAAATATACTCATTAATATTAAATAAATATTAACTCATATTAGCCAATATATATTTATTACAAACAACATTGAATGTAATGGGGCCTTTATCACCAATAATTCTAGACCTTTGACATCAATGACAATATTTCGAACACAACTATCTTATACATGATGTTTGTTGTATCAAGATGAAACCAACTAGGTATTTATAGGTTTTTTTAACCTTTCATATGATTTATATGGATCTCATGCACATGTTATGTATCATTATTTATAGATCAAAACATTATATCTCTAACTTCATTTATGTTACCTTTCTAGATAAATGGGTTAGTGGGATCACAATGTGGAACTAAATTTAAATACCCCTCTATTAGGGAGCACTACCTACATAACCAATACTTCAATAGGGACTTATATTTATGTATTTATACCCTAAGTTTGGGAATGTGTGTGCACAATGATGAAGTATACTATATGAATATGCATGTAGTGATCTATCTTTAAAG
>JARHVA010001622.1:252500-365000 GCA_037957365.1 Torreya grandis
TAGAATAACATATAAAATAAACTATGTAAATTAACAACATGAGAATAAGAATGTGTAAGATATATAATCTCAGCAAGATAATGTAAAATTATCATAAACTAATAGAAATTTTGTCAATCATGATCATATAGTAACAATATTCCCAAATATAGTTTATCATGTTGGAAGAGGAAAGGTCCAACAACTATATACTTGAGATATCACTGGTCTAATATATTCCTCTATCACATTCAAGTACTCATGAAACATGTGTGTGCATATAAATGATGTGTTATTTACTAACCTAAAATAAAAAAACATATACAACAACTAGAAAACATGTGAAATGATAAATATTTTTTGTAGTTTGTAATTATTTGAATGTTTTTGTTTCTTTTGGGTTTTTTAAGAATTTTTGGAATTTTAATATAATAGTATGATTATAAAAAGATCCACCTAAAATATAAAAGTGTTGATATAAGCTAATAAAATCATTAATGGGATGCCTCTATCAATGATTTGTATCATGTTTGTCATAACCCTCAATGATATTTTCATATTCATCCTTCATATTAGCTATGTAATTCCAATCATTATCTACATATCCATAATTATAAGAAAAAAATAAATTATTAAGTTGTTATTGAAATTTTGATATATCATTTTGAGCATCCATGTATGAAAAATTCATTTCACCATATTTTATGGGTTCCTTCTTAAAATTTTACTTTTGTTGAGAATGTTCATCATTGTCAAAATGCTGAATATCATAATGGACTAGAGAAGAGTCATGTACCTTTGCTTTAACACTAGGAAAATATGTAATTTGTGCCTTGACTTCTTTATTTGAGGATGAAAGCATATAATTTATGGTATTGTGTTTATATTTTTGTTCCTCTATGCATCAAATATATATTATGTTTGGGTCCTTATCAACCATATATATATATATATATATATATATATATATATATATATATATATATATATATATATATATATATATATATATATATATATTAGAATGGTTTGGAACTAGAATTAGCTAGGTGTAAGGATTATGTCAAGATATAGTTTGAATGTTATTCACCCTCAGATAGAAGGTTCTACCCAGGTAATTCATTTAGTAGATTTGAGTGATAGTATGATGGACCACACAAATTTAAACTCTTATTCAAGAAAATGTTTAATCATTTAGACCATATTATAATCTTAAAATAACTTGGGATTTTCATGAGAAGATTAACTTCAAATCAACCCCACCTAGTTTTTCTAAATTAGAACAATGTTATAGGATTACAAACCTTAGATTACTAATGTTTAAGATCATCAATCCCTTCTTTCCATTTTAGGATTAGATTGATAAAAATTGATCCAAATATAACTTATCTAGAAGACTTATTACTAAGTTACAACATAATTAAAAAAATCTAGCAAGAAAGCAAAACAAGGTAGGAAACAATAGGAAAACAAAGCATGAAATAAAAATAGAAAGAAAGATAGAAAGGGAAAATACAATGCCCCTATCTAATCTAACTCTAAATAAGCTTACTATCCTTCTATAATTTAGGACAAAGTAGTAGAGAAGTAATGTTTCATGTATTTACCATTGACTAGAAAGGTTACATCATTCCCTTGTAGGTCTTTGAGTCTAAACATGTTTTCACTGAGTATATCTTCTACTTAATAGGGTCCAATACAGAGAGGAGTGGACTTTTCATGTTGTCCTTTTTATCATGGGCCTTGTTCCATAGTAGGACTAAGTCTAAGATTTTAAATGATTTAATTTTGGATCTCTTGTCAAATAATATTTTCATAACATCTTGATGCTTGATGAAAATTTTTAATGCTTTATCTCTAGTATCCTCCATTTGGATGATGTATAATATCCTAGACTACACTTTCTCATTATCTTCCATGTACTCAATCATGAAATCATAGGTAGGAAACTCCAATGTGATGGGAAATATAAGTTGTTTCCAATTATATAGTAATAATAGGGATGCCTTAAGCACCTACTTGTATTTGGTTCTATCTACCCACAAACCATATTTTAGTAGGAAATATCATTATCTTGGTTTCTTTTTGGTAGACTTCTTAATGGAAATCATCAAGTTTTAATTAGTGGATTCAACCACTTTGTTATCTTGAGGGTATTAGTTTGGAGAAGACTTAATGACAATCTAATTGTTATAAGCCCATTTAATGAACTCAACTGATTCAAAGGTTAGGACATTCTCACATACTAGAGACAAGGTCATTCTAAATTTATTGATAATGTTTTCCTCTAAGAACTTGTTGACATCAATTGTTATACTACTCTTGGTGGCCACTTATTTAATCCACCTTATGTAATAGTTTGTGTCAGTGATTAAATTTTTTTGTCCTGCTAAGGAGTTGGCAATCATTAATCATATTAGGTCAAGGAAACATTGTGTGAATGGTTTTGACTTGACTATTGGTTACAAATGCAAGGCTACCTTTACTTCCCTTTGATCAAATACTTGAAATTAGTGGCATGTTCACACATGAGCATGTTTGTGTTTAAATATGGTTGGATAATAATAGATAGACATCAATATCTTGTGTGTACTAGTACATCTTGAAGGAAGGCCAATTTATATATTGTCATGGAAAATGTCTTTGATTTTAGTGGCATCAGCTTTGAAAACACACCTTAGATAAACTCCCTCATAATTATCTCTATAGAGTACTCCTATTTTGATCATAAAGTGAGATGATATTAGATTGAGGGATCTTTTCTATTCTCTTTTGAGGTGTGATGGACATACTCCATGAAATAAATAATTAAAAATGTCTTTGTACCAATCTCCTCTAGGCACTTGATTTTCTTTGATCTTTAAAACATTGATGCAAGGATCAATGTTTGTAATGAGCTAGATAAGACCATGATCTCTTACTAACATAGTAGATTTTATCTCTAAGCCATATTTTTGAATTTTGGTTATCCACTTCCATCTTATTTCTATGATTTTGTTCTATCCCAACATCAATTTGATGGTTGGATTAGACACTATGGCATATGTCTTGTTCCTTAGGATGTAGTGTCTAAATTTCTTTACAGCCTTCACTAGTGCATAATACTGCTTGTCCAAAATAAGATAATTCAGATCAAAATTATTCAAATTAGTGTTAATGAATGTTATGGGTTATTATTTTTCATCTTCATTTTGTGTTAAGACACCAACAATATTATGATCAAAATCAAAAGAGTATAGATATAAATCTTTATTAAAATCAGGACTTATCAGGATAGGGGCTTGAACAATAACATCCTTCATGTCTTGAGAGGCATTCTTCACCTCAATTTCCCATTATATCTTTGCATCCTTATTTATCATGGAATTTATCTATCTCACAATCTCTACAAAACCAAAAATAAAATTTCTCACAAAGTTGATTTTACCAAAGAAATATTTTTACTCTTTTTTGTTATTTGGAGTTTATACCTTTGAAATTGCATTGATACAATCAAGGTTGATGGTAATATATTCTAGAGTGATCACATGTCATAAGATTTTACATTTAGTCACATAAAAGATGATTTTTTGGGGGTTCAAGAAATTCCATACCTTTTACACTTCTCCAATACTTGTTCTAAATGCATCATGTGATCATCCCTTTTTTTGGAAAAAATTATCAGATCATCCATGTAAATAATAATTCATTTACCTATTAATACATGAAATGAATGGTCCATCTCTCATTAGAATTTTGATCATAGTTTTATAAGTTCTAATGGAATTCATTTGTAAGCAAAAATTCCCCATTTAGTGGTAAAGGTAGTCTTCATTCTATCATTCTTATTTACTAGGATTTTTTTGTAGCCTAAAATTTCTATATAGGAATTACATCATTCTAGAGCCACTTACAAACTATATGAATTCATCCAAAGGTGTCAAAGGGTAATTATCCTTATCAAAAAATCTTTGAAAATTGTAAAAATAGATATAAATTTGGATTTATCCATTTTTATTTTGGATAGTTATGAGGTTGGTGTCACATGTTGAGTGCCTTATGGGCAATATTATCCTCACATCAAGCAATTTCTTCACTTCTTTGTAAATCAGTGGTTCCAAAACTCAATTTACTAGTGTTTGTCTTTTCCTAAAAAGTTTGAAAGCTTCCTTTAGTAGAATAGTGTGAGTGATCACATTTGTGTCAAATATCTTTAGGTCATCATATAACCATGCAATAATGTCCTTAAACTTGGTTAAAAGGGAAATAAATTTCTTCAACTCTCCATCGATGAAAAATATACCAATGTTGACATTTTTTCCATCCTTAGAACATCCCATTTTCATCAGCTTGTAGTCCTTCCCACATACTTTAGGTTGCCTTACTTTATTTCCTTGTTTATCTGGGTCAAACATCCTCTCCAAAGAGATCATGCCTTTGGGTATTCAATTCTCTTTGATTTGGATTACTCCATATTAATTATCCTTCAAAATTTCTACAAATTTTGTCTTATTCATCAGTGATATGAGATTTGAATATATCATTATTGCACAATAAATCAATTATTTATTGGTCATCATCAATAACTTGGATGTGATTAATGTTATCTATCATAGAGGGGAATGAAATTATCTCCACAATAAATTCCTATAGGTTCAAAGCCTCAAGAGGCACCAAATTTGTTTCCACTAATGCTAGAACATCTGCCAATTGGTTATGTTCACTAGGCAAGCAAATAATATTGTAGTATTCAAAGTAATTGATTAGATCCCAAGCTCTAAATTTATCATTTATTAAACAAGAAAGTTTGCATTGATATCTACTTCTAATCTGATCCACAACTATTTTAGAATCATGATCAAATAATACTTCTTTAACCTTATGTTTAATTATAAATTGAAGTCCTAAAATGAGATCTTAATATTTTTCTAAATTATTAGTAAAAGAGAATTGTAATCTATAAAAAGCAAAATAATGCCTTCCTTCAGGGTTCATTAGCACAATTCCAACACATGAGTCTTTTTTATCTCATGGACCCTTAAATTTTAATGTCCAAGGACATTTTATTTATTCTTCTTCTAACTTGATATCACTTATAACAATGTTAGTGGTTTTTAGAGTATAGATGCCTAGGTTAGAGGATTAGTAGTTCATCTTATCATTCTTGGTGTTAAATTCTATGATCGTGTATTTCACCTTGGGTTCCCAGTCAATCTTCATTTGATTGGGGATCACTCACCAAGGTAACCACATGTGTGATCAATCTATGGCCATATATCCATTCAAATATTTAGTCCAATCATGACTAAGTAGTAACCCATAAGATTTAGGTATGTTAACTAACTGAATGTTGATTAACTATTGTATCTAAGGCTCATGAGCTAGCTACGTATGAATATTTAATAATTAACCTATTACCTTCACTCTTGACTTGTCTAATTACACCATCACCTTCTTAGATATAACTAGGTTTAACCCTATTTTATCACAAATTCCTAAAGGCATAATATTATCTAAAACACTAGAATCAAGTAAGCAATTATGGAGATTCTTACCATAAATTCTAATAGTTAACAAGAATAGGGCAGCCTCATGATTACTTTTTTATATTACCACATTGACATGAGCCTATTTAGCCTTGCTAGAGCTATGCTTTTCATTCAAAGATTTCAATAGTAAATCATACTTTTCAATGATTTTTGTAAGTTCATGCAATGTTATATATGCCTTAATCTTATTCATGTCTTCCACTATGTTTTACCCACCCTTGGATGTCATGTAGGGGGCCTCTATTGGTGGTTAACTCTCCTTACTTTTAGGGTGTGTAGGATTATTATCTATCCTACTATTAGGGGGTGTATCTAGTTTATTAAGTGGAGTAGAGGTTGTCAAGGGTGGGTTTTGACCTTTTATTCTCAAGGCATATTTACTCCTCTAGTACTTTTGGAAAGCATGTACTTCCTCAACATATCTTTGGGTTCATTTTCATCCTAGCTAGGGAAGTCATAATTCTTAACCATGAGGACTGATTTAGGTGCTCTAGAAGCATAATTGGAGTTATTAGAGCCTTTAACATTCCATTTATCATTTGGGTTTAAATAAAATCCCTCCATCTAGATCTAGATGGATTTAAATTCATGGAATAAATCAACATAGTTGAGATCTCCATGTCTAGCTGTATTATGTATTGAACACCAATTAGGAAAGTCCATCTCACAAATATTGATCTCAGGTAATTTACTCAAAGGGGAGTCACTATTTTTACTAGTCCTACTGAAATTTATAATGTATATTTGGAAGTTATAATTTATATTGGAGATCTTAGCAGTGTTACCCATTTACTTCTTGAGATCCAAAAAATCATTAGTGATCTTTTGAATAATTATTTGGATTGAGTCTAACTCTCCATTTGGAAGTTTTGGGATCTAATTTTGGGTGGTGTCTTGGATATTGGTGTTTTTTATAGGCAACATTTCTTGATTATTTTGGGTATGTACCCTAACATTTTCTTAGTTAAAGAATCAAATCTATTGGTTAGGTGAAACATGACTCAAAGGCAAATGGTTGAGCACTGGTAATTTGTTCAATGCAGGCTAGTTTTAATACATGTTAGGGATGACATTTAGATTAGGCATAAAGTAAAGGTGGGATGTGTTTGAGGGTAAATTTTATTATCAATATGTATAGCCTCATCATAGGCTAAATTAAATGTGTCAATACCCATGAATCTCCTAAGGAATACAATTGTCATTGGGTCCAAATAATTCTTGTATATTTTTAAGGATAAATCATTTGTAGGATTATATGGTTGGGATGTCAAGGTGTACATATTTTGGAACATAGCATTGAATATTTTGATTGGATATTTCAAGTCCATTTTTAGGGTGGTAAACTATTGGTATACAACTCATAGAATAACTACCATTCTAAATTGGCCAATAAAGGTATCATTAAACTAACCCCATCCCATGATGGAATCTTTGGGTAAGTTAAGGAACCAATCATAAGTTGTATCACTAAAGGTGAAGGGAAAAAGGTGAAAGGCCATGTACTCATGAATCACATTGAGAACCTTAAAGATGCCTTAAATGACTTCATGTGTTTTTCAATGGTCACTCTCCTAGTGGTGGTAAAGAGAGGTAGGTAGTTTTATGTATTTCTAGGTAGATCATGCATGAACCTAGGGACATTGATGGATGAGCCAACTAACTATGCCATGATTGGTATTAGAGGTTGTAGATTTTGGTTAGATGGGGAATTTGGCTGGGTCCTCAATTTTTACATATACCCCTATCTATTCTTACCTTCATATGGGTTTCTAAGTATGCTAAAGTAGTCCTGTGTTTAGATCAAGACCTGGTGTTAATCTTAGGAAACTCTAAGATTCATGATACACACTAAAGCAAAAGTATATTTAAATATGACCTTTAAGTGGAAAATATTTGTAAATATTAGTGAATATTTGATATGAAATATTATATAAACAAAATCCACCATGATGTTTGAGGATCCAAGCTATGAAACCTCAAATTTCTCTAGACCTACACAAATATTATTAGTCCTACATGTTAAACTATAAATATTAGTGCTAAACCAACACATCAAAGTGTATTTATGCCTTATTTAACAATATGAAAGCATTTGAGGACCTTAAAATAAGTTCAAGAACCAAACTAAGAAAATAGTCACCTAAATCCAACTAAATTATAATCATATGACCATAAATGTTTAAATCCAATGCAAGCAATGCTTTAAAGATTGATCTCTCCACAAATATCCAAACTATTTAACAAATTTATACCAAAATTTGCAAAGATGATCAAAATAATATTTAATATGTGTAAATAATTAGGTATTTACCTATATTTGCATGAATTTAAGCAAATATCTATATTATTTTACCAAATTTGCACATATGAACACTAATATTGATGAAATATTTGAACGGATGCAAAGATTCATGTAAATAATGTAGATTCTTAGTGTTCTTTATAAATATTCATGTACATTGAAAAAACTAAGCATGTATATGATGAAGTAGACTATAATTACACAAACATGCATCAAAATAGTTTCATAAGGCTCTTATTCTAGTGCCATAAAACTTCCTGTTCTGTTGATGCACATACTATGCTCCCTATGTCACTAGGGAACTAGGGGAAAGTGAGAAACTCAATTTTTAGTCTTGGAATGACTTAGGGATTGAGTTGTTTATAAAATTATTTATTTTAATAGAATTAATAGTAGAGATATGGTTTTCCACTTTAAAATTGTACAATAAAACCCTATTGTAGGGATAATAGATGTTTATGCAGTGACACTTTTCATGCCAATCTTTGTGAACTATCTTAATGTTTGCCAATTAATGCATGAAATAAAAACAAACTTTGGGTATGTATAGTATGATATAAGCTAGATTGATTCATGGGTAGATCAAAGAGTGAGTAGGGTAGGTTAGAAAAGATGTGCTTAAAATGACTAAAATTATCATTTATTCTAGCATCTCAGGCAAAACATATAAAAACTAACATGTACCAAATCTAGCATAAAGCTAAAAGCTAAATAAATGAAATTAAATCTTTAAATGAAAGGAATACATGTATTTAATATCATACTTTTCATAAAAAATTTCAATCACAGTAAATTACATGGCACATTTAGATGTAAATGAGAAGAAAATAGAGAAAACATACTATCAAATTTATCCGCCTAACATTAATCTCAAACTAACAGATGTATATATGAAATGTAATTTCCTAATCAACTTGTAGAAATGGAAATATTATTCATCTAGGAAGGTGAGAATTCATAAAACATATAACACACACAAAATAACACTATAAATAGACTCTCCAATTCTTTGGTTCTTTGTATTAATTTTGATAACCACTATTTTCTATTTTACAAATGAGGGAAACATCTTTATAGGATTCAAAATTATTAATCCATGTTCAAGGGTCCCAAAAAGGCTCTCCATATATAACAAAGTGGATAAAAATTCCCCATAATAATAAAATATTCTACATTCAATTTTACAAGTTAAAACAAAATATCCTAAGGGCCTAGAGGTGGTTTTTGCACTTGTTGTTACTATTATTGTTGTTTCCTCTACTTAGTTTCTACTTATTTTTTAATTCTTATTTGGTCCATACCTATACATAGGCTTGGTAATATTGGTTAATTTGATAAAATTCTAAGATCATGGGAGTAAATAAATTAGGTATGTCTTGGATGATTAGGCCATGCGCTGTGAGTGCTTATTGCCTCCACAATGGCATATACCTTCTCCAGAATTTGATTAGAAAATGTCACAATACCTATCACCTCCACATTCATTTTGACACTCGATACATCTTGATTTAATTTTGAAATTAAGACCTTCATCTATGTTCTAAATTCTTGATCATCCATAAGGGTGTTGTCAGGCTTGATCACCCTAATGATCATGGCATCCTTTAATAGCAAGGAAATATTTTATTTAATTTTTTCAAAGGATGTATTTACATCCTTGAGTTGATCTAACCAAGTCTTAAAAATCATCCTCCTATTCATGAGGATGGTCTATATAGGAATAATGTCTTCAATAGGTATAACCTTAAGGTTAGGAAACTTATTGCTTCTTACCACTCTAGCCAAGTTTGCTAACTTGGTGTCATAGTGGAAAATATTTTGTAAATTTTAATGACCACTTTGGATTAATTTATACCATATTCGTACCTCTTTTTCTTACCTTATATAAGCTAAAGACATTAATGACATCATTAATTATGGAAATTAAAGTTCCCTTTGGCACAGTGGGCTATGATTGATCCTTTAGCATTTTTAGTTCTTATTGAATCCCTTTCATAAAGGAAATAATAGATTATAATTATGATTGTACTATGGATATAGGGTCTTTTGCATAATCTTGTACCTCTTCAAGTCTAACCTTCTTCTTTCTAGTTAAGGTGAAGACAGACTCTTCACTCTCATGAATCACAATCAAGACTAATTGTGGCTACTCCACTTATCTTTAAACTACCCTCTTCATGGTGCTAGTGGTGGGGTCAAACCTCATCCTAATTTGGATTAGAGCTTGGCTTTGTTGAAACATCCCTTACCTTATTATTTACATCATGTTCCTCACCCAATATTGGGTGGTTATAGTTATTGGTCGTGTGGGAGGTGGTTGTAATGTGAGTGCCTAAGAAGTGAAAGAAACTAAGGTTATAGTTAAGATATATAAATTGATTGGGTCCAGTTGACAAAGTGGAACAAAAAATGACTTGGCAGGGCCCATGTTGAGTACAAATTAGGGTAGTGTTGAAGGCCTAGTCATTTTGGTTATTTTGGTGAGGTGAAGTGGTTTCTAGTAGGTGAATGACTTTAGAATGGGTTTTAGTGGCTTGGTGGGTGAAAGGAAGCCAAAGGGGAGTGATGCGCTTTTTGTGGTTGTTTAGGAAGGAGTAGACCCCATAGCCTAGATAATACTAGTGGTTTAGAAGTTTGGTGGAGGTGGAAAGTTGGTAGTGTCATGGGAGATGAATTGGGGGATGGTGCTTACAAAAGAAGCAATGGTAGGGGATATGAACATGGGATCATGAGAAATATAAAATGAAGGAGTAGTTTTAAATTTACTAATGACTTGGAAAGAAGAAAAAGTTGAATTACTTATCGAAGGAGTTTGGGAAGATGGTGGAGGGGGCACTATTCCTCTCATGGTAGCTTTAGGATACTTCTTCTTTGTCTATACCTTCTTCAAAAGTTCTCCCAATTAGTACTTGTAGCTCCTCCATTGAGAAATCAATTCCTCAGGGGGATCCTTCAATCTCAAAAACATCAAGTCTAGATTGGTCCAATTTTTCTATGGCATCTTTTTTACAAGATGTGGAAACAATTATAGTGTCTTGAGAGGGACCAGACTAACCACTAGCTTCTCCTAACTTAGATCTTAGAGTAATGTCTTGTCTACTCAAATTATATTGTAATAGATACTTGTAAGTTTTATTCCTAATGAGAGGAATGCTATCATCTCTCTCTTCCTCTTACCTAGCCTCATAGTCTACATCAAACAAGATTATATGGGTTGGTGGTGGTTGAGGCCTTATGCTTCCCTCCTTTCTCCTCTTCTAAATTATTGGATAGGTATTCCCATATCTCAATCATGAAAAAAAACTCCATTTGGTTTAATTACCCATGATGCCAAGACTTTGTCTAGAGAGTGTGCCACATACCAATTTTTAATGATGTTTTGGTTGTATTCCACCTATGGAAAAAGTAGGTCATAGTATTTCTCAAAATTGGGCCTAATAATGAAATCAATCATTAGCCCTTAGTTTATATATTAGAGAAACCCATATTCACATTTTGACATCTTGAAGATGCCATATACTAATTCAATGCATGGCATGGCCTCTAGCTTTGCTATGACTTTGTGGAGATTGGTAGCTTAGATTACCAGGATATTTAAATTAAGATAAATAATGTGGGGCATGGTATTGAAATCATCAATATCCATATCTCCTTCAACATTATAGTAGACACTAGTGTAATGCATGTCCCCCCTATTTATGGCTATGGGGATAAACTATGTGTCTTTGAACATGATTGAATTACCATATTGAAAAATAAAATCATCATCTCTAAATGTAATACACTTACATGAGGTGGAAGGTCCTACTATTTTTTCATGTTTTTGGTAGAAAGTGACATTCTCTCATACTTTAATACAATTTTAGAGATTCAAAAATGGTGGTCAAGTGTAATATATGAAGATCTTGAGCTAGGTCAAATTGAGAATGTAGACAACTAAGATAAAATGCTTAGGGAAAATGTAGGTAGCAATAGTTGATTTGGGTATCCTTTTGTAGATTGATTTGATTAATGCAAGGTTTGATGGTGATTCTATTTCATGTCATATTAATTTTGATCTCATCACCTTTGAATTAAAAACACTCTCACTATTGATTTTGGAATTTAAGTACATTTAGAATTAAAATTTATCATTGATTTGATTTTTATTTACTATTAATTTTAGATTTGAAGCTAAATGTTTCCATATTTTGACACATGGAATGCCACCTAAAATATAGCTTGGTAATCACAGGGCCTAAATGTGACTAAGTGTTTAGTCAGCTCAAATATAGATACATGTCACTTTATGATTAATCTCAATCCCTTAGGATGCAACCTATGCCACATGGAATCTCTCTATTCATGGTGAGCTCTCAATTAAGGCTCTCTAATTTTGGTTGGTTGTAGGAGTGCCATGTGTCATTTTTGTAGGCAATCAAATTTTATTCCTAGATAGGTGGCTCTCTCAAACGAAATAACAAGTTTAATTTGATAGATGTCACATTTGAAAGGCACTTGGGAAACTTCCAATAAATCTATTTCAAACATGTGACTCAATTAGAGGCATGTGTCACCCTCGAAGATGGTCTGGTTGATCTTATGATGTAGATCTAGGGGAATGACATGTGGTATCATCTCTTGAGTACATTAGGGACATGAATCATTTTAATAGGCCTTTAGGGGTGTTTTAGTGGATCCTTTGATAGAAGTAGTGTGGTCATGATAAGTGTCATCATCGTGCAGATCCATAGGGGAAACATGTCAATCTCATGATCTTATTTTCATTCTTCTACCACTTGTCACTCTCAAAAGGGACCTCAGGTAACTATATACCATTAAACCTTGATTAAATTAATCATGTGCATCAACATGTTATTCTTATAGGTCTCATGGGATTTGGATTAGATAATATGTGGCATTAACATGTGTCAGTTTTAGATGAATCTAGAGGGAACATGTGGCACTTTACAAGACTGCTTGAGTTTAGATGGTTATGATTGAGACATGTGGTGTCATATAATGGTGTTCAATATTATAGTGGGATGCATGGTAACTAGTATTTAATGGTCTTGATTATAAGATCAAAGATCTTGACACATATCATATGGATTTGAATTCTAATGGCTAACTCCCTTATAATATTTTGGGGTGATGCCATATAGCTCATGGGTTTTGTAGATTTTTTCCAAGTGTCCTATGTAGGGTGATGGATCATTAAAGTGTCATGAAGGATGGTGAGGTAGACACCTATCCTCTTTATGTTATAATATTAAATTTGATGTCTTATAAGGCATCTCAAACCACTACTTTAACTTTGACATCCTGCAAGGCCTAGTGAGAAGTTAAGTTGGACTTCTAAAAATGTAAAATGCCAATTGCAAGTAAATAAAATAAGTTTAAATAAAATATACGTAATTAAATGCTTTAAATATAATATAAGGTTAGTCTAGTAAGATTAGGTTAAGCCTATTATGTCCATGTTGATTGGGAAACTAGGTAAACTCTTCTTGAGAAAGGGTTGTTTGCATGTTTTTGAAGCATCCATGGTTAATAATCCATTATTTAAATGAAATTTGAAGATTTTTTTTAATAAATTGAAGACTTTTGAGTGTTAATAAGTATTTTAAAATGAAAAATTAACCAAAAATTGATAGTAAGTATTAAATCAATTTTTATATGGACAAATGATTTAGAAAGCTTGGCATCTTAGGAATTTTGGAAAATTTAGGAAAGGAGGGTCCTCATTCTAGGAATTGTGGGTAGATGAACATCAACAAATAGTGACCTATGTGGTGAAACACTACAAAATGTTATAATCCAAATATTTTGTTCAAAGGTGAACTAAAAATCAGTCACCTCATTATGATTTTTAGTCAATATAAAAATTGATTTTTAGAACTAATGAAACCTCACAAGTTGGAACTAGAGTTTAAACATTATATACAACCATATTATGTGTGTTTTTTGAAGTTCAATAACCATTACCATTGGGTTTTAAAATGATACCTTTCAAACTTCAAGACATCCAACATGAAATGACTTAATCATTCTTTAGATTTTATATAATAGTTCTTTGCTAAGTTAGGAATGGTTTGGGAATTTCTCTGTTACTAGCCAAGCATCCATATCCCTAAAAGAGATACCTCTGGCTCCACTCTAGGCCTTGATATACTTCCATCTAGGTGTTTATAGCCCTAGTAGAGATTACCTAAATCACCATTCATGGAATATGATGTAGTTTATGATTTCACTTTATTGGTGTATCATACACACACACACACACACACACACACACACACACACACACACACACACACACACACACACACACACACACACACACACACACACACACACACACACACACACACACACACACACACACACACACACACACACACACACACACACACACACACACACACACACACACACACACACACACACACACACATACATGTGTGTGTGTGTGTGTGTGTGTGTGTGTGTGTGTGTGTGTGTGTGTGTGTGTGTGTGTGTGTGTGTGTGTGTGTGTGTGTGTGTGTGTGTGTGTGTGTGTGTGTGTGTGTGTGTGTGTGTGTATAATACCTACATTTATAAAATAGAATGGTTAGGAACCAGAATTAGCTAGGTGTAATGACTGTGTCAAGACATATTTTAAATGTTATTCACCCTCAGATATCAAATTCTACCCAAGAAATTAAATTTAATGGATTTGAATGATAGTATGATGGACCACACAAATTCAAACTCTTATTCAATAAAATTTTCAATCATCTAAACCATATTACAGTCTTAAAATAACTTGGGATGTTCATGAGAAGACTAACTTTTGATCAACCCCACCCAGTTTTTTTAAATTAGAAAAATGTTAAAGGCTTTCAAACTTTAGACCACCAAATTTTAAGATTAATAGTCCCTTATTCCCATTTTAGGATCATATTAATATAAATTGAGCCAAATATACCTTATCCAGAGGATTTATTACTTAGCTATAACACACAACAAAAAAAAACATGCAACAAAAAGACAAAACAAGGAAGGAAACAATAGGAAAACAAAGTGGAAAGTAGGATAGAAATGAAAACTATGCTACCCATACCTAATCTAACTCTAAAAAAGCTTACTATCCTTATGGAATTTGGGATAGATCTGTAGAGAAGTAATGTTTCATGTATTACCATTGGTTAGCAAGGATAGGTCATTCCCTTGCAGGTCTTTGAGTTTGAATGTGTTTTTATAGAGTATCTCGACTACTTGATAGGATCTAATTTAGAGAGGAGTGAACTTGTCATTTTGTCCTTTCTTCTCATGGGCCTTGTCCCATAATAGGACTAAGTCTAAGATTTAGAATGATTTAATTTTGGTTCTCTTGTCAAATCATATTTTCATAACATCCTGATGCTTGCTAATATTTTATAATACTTAATCTCTATCATCATCTATTTGGATGATGTTTAGTATCCTAGACTACACTCTCTCATCATCTTCCATGTACTCAACCATGCATGCATAGGTGGGTAGCTTCAATATGATGGGAAATATAGGTTATTTCCCATAAACTAGTAAGAATGGGTATGCCTTAAGTGCTTGATTGTATCTAGTTTTGTCTACCCATAGAGAATATTTAGTAGGGACTTCCATTCTATTGATTTCTTTTTTATAGACTTCTTGATGACATTTATCAGGTTTTTGTTAGTGGATTCAACCACTCTGTTACCTTGAGGTTAGTAGTTTGAAATATATTATATGATGATCTAATTATCATATGACCATTTAGTGAACTTAGTTGATGTAAAGGCTTAGACATTATCACATACTAGAGAAAGGGGCATCCAAAACATAGTGATAATGTTTTCCTCTAGGAACTCAATGACATCAATTGTTATACTATTCTTGGTGGCCACTACCTCAGTCTACCTTATGCAATAATATGTGGAAGTGAAAAAAAATTGTCCTACCAATGAGTTAGGATTAATTACTCTTATGAAATCGAGGACCCATTATGTAAATGGTTTTTATTTGATTATAGGATGCAAAGGCATGGTTACCTTTACTTCCCTTTGATCAAATAATTAACATTGGTGGCATGTTTACACATGAGCATGTGCAAATTTGAATATGGTAACCTAATAATATCCATCCATCAATATCTTGTGTGTATTATTACATCTTGATAGATGTCCACTTTTTAGCTTGTCATGGAAATTGTCCATGATTCTTTTAGCTTTTAGGACACAACTTGGATAAACTCCCTCATAATTATTTCCATAGAGGACTCATTTGATAATAAAGTGAGATTATCTCAGCCTAAGGGATATTTCTATTCTCTTTTAAGGTGTAAGTAATATACTCCATGCAATAGTTAATGAATAATGTCTTTGTACCAATCTCCATCAGGCACTTTATTTTATTCGACCTATAAAACATTTATGTGAGGATCAGTGTTTGCAATGATATATATAAGACCTTAACCTCTTACTAAATTAATGGATTCTATATCTAAGTCATATTCTTTAATTCTAGTCATCTACTTCTCTCTTCTTTACCTAATTTGTTTTTATCCAAACATCAATTTGATGGCTAGATCAGACCTTATGGCATATGCCTTGTTCCTTAGGATGTAGTGTATAAATTTCTTTATAGCCTTCACTAGTGCATAATCCTACTTGTCTAGAATATGATAATTTTAGCTCACCATTCTTCAAATTAATGCTCATGAAGGCTATGGTGTGCCATTTGTCATCTTCTTTTTATATTAAGATAACAATAATTGTATGATCAAAAGTAGAAGAGTATAGATAGAAATATTTATTAAAATTATGACTTATTAGGATAAGGGATTAAACAATAAAATCTATGATGTCCTAAAAGGCCTTCTTCACCTTAGTTGTCCATTATATCTTGGCGTCCTTCTTTAGCATGGTGTTGAGTGGTCTCATAATCTCTATAAAATTATAAATAAACTTGATCACAAAGTTATTTTTACCAAAGAAATATTTTAACTATTTTTTACTATTTGGAATTTCTACCTTTGAAATTGCATTGATCCTATCAAGGTCAATGGTCATACCTTCTTAAGTTTTCACACATCCTAGTATTTTACCTTTAGTTACATAGATGATGTTTTTATTGGGGTTTAAGGAAATGCCATACCTTCTACACTTCTCTAGCACTTGTTTTAAATGCATCATGTAATCTTCCCTATTTTTGGAAAAAAATGTCAAATCATACATGTAAATAATAATGCATTGTCCGATTAATTTTTGAAATTCATGGTCCATTACTCATTGAAAAGTTTATCCTCCATTGATAAGTCTGAATGGCATTCATTTATAGGCAAATGCTCCCCATTTAGTGGTGAAGGCAATCTTCATTCTATCACTCTTTTTTACCAGGACTTGGTTATATCCTAAAAATCTATCCAAGAATGACATCATTCTAAAACCACTTAACAACTGCATGACTTCATATAAAGATGGAAAATGGTAATTATCCTTTTTGGAATATATATTCAAATTCTAAAAATCAATATAATTTCAAATTTCCCCATTTTTCTTCTAGATAAGAAAGAGGTTAGAGACCTGTATTGACTGCCTTATGGGGAAGATTATCCTTACATTAAGTAATTTATTCACTTTTTTGTAAATTAGTGGTTCCAACACATGATTTATTGGTTTTTGTCTTTTCCTAAAAGATTTGTAGGCTTCCTTTAGTGGAATAATGTGAGTGATCACATTGGTGTCAAGTTTATTTAGGTCATCATATGATAATATAATAATATCCCTAAACTCAGTTAAGAGGGAAATAACTTTATTCAACTCTAAATAGGTGTAGACTACACCCATGTTTGAATTTTGTCCATCCCCATGACTTTTGAAGTCACCAGCTTATAGTCTTTCCCACTTACTTTGGGTTGCTTAGCTCCATTTCCTTGTTTATCTAGGTCAACCATCCTCTCTAAGGATATCATGCCTTTGGGGAGTTGATTCTATTTAAGTTGGATTATTCCATCTTCTATGTCCTTCAATATTTATATAGAACTTTCATCTTATTCATCAATTATATGAGATTTGAATACACTAGTAATACATAGTAAATTAATTATCCATTGGTCATGATCATTTTTTTTTTGAAGTGGTTGATCTTATCTAGCATAGAGGGGCATGAAATTATCTCCACAATAAATTCATATAGGTTCAAAGACTCTATAGGCACCAAGTTTGTTGTCATTGATTCTAGAGCATTTGCCAATTGGTTATATTCACTATGAAAGGAAATAATATTAAATGAGTCAAAGTACTCAATTAGATCCCAAGATATAAATTTATACTTTCTTAAACAAGAAAGTTTACACTAATATTTATTTCTAGTCTGATTCACAACTAGTTCAAAATCACCATAGAAAATTGGTTCTTTAACCTTATGTTTAGTTGTAAATTGAAGTCCTAAAATTAGAGATTCATATTATGCTAAATTGTTAGTGTAAGAGAACTCTAATCTATAAGAATCTAAATAATTACTTCTTTTGGGGTTTGTTAGCATAGTTCCAACACCTAAGCCTTGTTTAGCCTATGTACCATCAATGTGCAATGTCCAAGTACCTTTTATTTATTCTTCTTATAAATTTCTATCACCTAAAATAATTTTAGTGGTTTCTAAAGTATAAATGCCCAGGTCAAAGGATAGATAGTTTACCTTGTCATTCTTAGCATTGTATTATATGATCATGAATTTCATCATGGGTTCTTGATAAATATTTATCTAATTAGGTATCCCTCACCAAGGCAACCACATGTGAGAGAAATTCATGGACACATATCCATTCAAAGATTTAGTCCAGTCATGACTAAATATCAACCCATAAGCTTTAGGTATCTCAATGACCTAAATGTCTTTGAACTATTGTATATTAGGATAATGAGCTAGTTACATATGGATATTCAACAATTCACCTTTTACCTTCACTTTTGACTTATCCAACTATACCAAACCTTCCTATATTTAATTAGGTTTAATGCTAGTTTTTCACAAATTTTTACAGTCATAATATTAGCTAAGGCACCAAAATCAAGTGAGAAATTATGGAGATTCTTACCAAAAATTAAAATAGTTAATAGGAATAGGGGAACCTCATGGTTACTTTTATATATTACCACATTAGCATGAACCTATTTAGTCTTGATAACACTAGGTATTTAATTCAAGGATTTTAATAGTAAATCTTATTGTTCGATGATTTATGTAACCTTGTGAAATGTTATATTTTCCTTAATATTATTCATGTCTTCCATTATGTTCTACCCACTACTAGATGCCATGCAAGGGGCCTATATTACTAGATATATCTCTTTAAATTTTTGGTGTTGAGGATTATTGTCTATTTTATTATTAGGGGGTGTGTCTAACTTATTAGGTGGAGTGGAATTTGACAAGTGTGCCTCTAGTACTATTGGAAAACATGAACTTCCTCAACATTGGCTTTAGGTTCATTATCATCCTATATAGGTAAATCATGAGTCTCAACCATGAGGAAAAATTTAGGTGCTCTAAAAGCATCAATGGAGTTATCAGAGACTTTAGTGTTACCATGATTAGTGGGGTTCAAATTGAATCCCTCCATATGGATCTAGATGGATTTAAATGCATGGTATAACTCAACATAGTTGAGATCTCCATGTTTATCTATATTGTAAACTAAACCCTAGTTAGGCAAGGCCATCTCATAAATATTGATCTCAGGAAGTTTGGAAAAAGGGGACTTAATATTGTTTCTAGGCCTATTGAATGGTCTATTATATATTTGGAGGTTATAATTCTTGTTATAGCTCTCAATAATGTTACCCATTTTCTTTTGGATAATTCTTTTGGATTGATTCTAACTCTCCCTTTAGAGGTTCTAGTTTCTTATTTTGGGTGGTATTTTGGATATTAGTGTTGTTTATAGGCACTATTGCTTGATTATTCTAGG
This sequence comes from Torreya grandis, assembly GCA_037957365.1. NCBI lineage: Eukaryota > Viridiplantae > Streptophyta > Pinopsida > Cupressales > Taxaceae > Torreya > Torreya grandis. Next base: position 272,263 of record JARHVA010001622.1, read on the forward strand.
GATGTACCATAGAATTTATTTGGTTGAAGAATCCAAACTACCTATTAGGTGAAACATGACTCAAAGGTAATTAATTCAATGCTAGATGGTTTTGATTCATGTTGGGGATGACATTTAGAGTAGGCATAGATATTTATATCAGAGTCTGATATAGAAAAGATGGGATGCCTTTATGAGTACATTTACTTTTAAATATGTGTATCCTCATTATAGGCTAAAGGCAATGTGTCAATACCCATGGTTCTCCTCAATAAAATGGCTATCATTGGTTTTAAATCATTATTATATATTTATAAGGCTAAATCATATATAGGCTTATATGGTGGGGATGTTATGGTCTACATATTTTGGAGCCTAGCATTGAACATTATAATTATTTATTTTAGGTCCCTTTTAAGGGTGGTAAATTATTGGTATATAACTCCTTGACTAACTACCCTTCCAAATTGGGCAATAAAGGTATCATTAAATTGACCCCATCTTGTGATGGAATCCTTGTGTAATTTAAGGAACCAAACATGAGTTGTTTCCCTAAAGGTGAAGGTAGAAAGGTGATAGGCCATGTCCTCATAAATCACATTAAGAAAACTTAAATATGCCTTAAATGGCTTCACATGTTCTTCAGTGGTCACTATCCTAGTGTGGGTCAAGAGAGGTAAGTACTTTTCTAGATTCTTAGGAAGATCATGTATAGGCCTAGGGACATTTATGGATGAGCCAACTAACCATGCCATGATTTGAATGAGAGGTTGAAAATGTTGGTTATATGGGGAATTTGATTGGGTCCTATACTTCTTATGTATAACCCTATCCACTCTTTCCTTCTTATGGGTTTCTAAGGAAGTTAAAGGGGTTTTGGGTTTAGATTAAGACCTAGTTCTAATCGTAGGAAACTCTAGGATGTAGGTTGGGAAATAAAGCAAAAGGATATTAAAAGATGACATTTCAGTGAAAGATATTTGCAAATATTATTGAATCTTTGACATAAAATCTTATAGCAATCAAATCAACCTTGATCTTTGAGGATCCAAGCTAAGAAACCTCAAATTTCTCAAGATTTTCACAAATATTGTTAGTCATACACCTTAAACTATAAAGATCAATGCTAAATCAACACATTGAAGTGTATCTATGCATTATTTAACAATATGAAAGCATTTAAGGAATTTAAAACAACTTCAAGCACCAAGCTAAGAAAAGTGTCACATAAATCCAAACAAATAATAATAATAATATGACCTCAAATGTTTATATCCAATGCAAAAAACATCTTAGTGATTGATATCTACACAAATATCCAAATTCTTTAACAAATTTATACCAAAATTTTTAAAGATGATCAAAATAACCTTTAATATGTGTAAATATTGGGCTATTTCACATATATTTTTAGGAATTTAAGCAAACATCTAGATTATTTTACCAAATTTGCATAAATAAACATTAATATTAATGAAATATTTCAAATCATGCAAAAAATCATGTAAATAATGCAAATTATTAGTGTTTTTTAAAAATATTAATGTAATTTGAAATAATCAAGCATGTATATGATGAAATACACTATAATTCCATAAAGATTCATGAAAATAGTTATATAAGGCCCTCCTTCTAGTGATATAAAACTTCCCTTCCTATTAATGAACATATTGTGCTCCCTATGTCGCTAGAAATAAGGGGAAAGTGAGAAACTCAATTTTAAGTCCTAGAATGACTTGGTGCTTGAGTTGTTTATACAACTATTTTTGGGAATAGCATGAATAGTATAGATATATCACCACTTTAAAATTATGCAAGTAGACCCTACTTTAAAGATAGAAAATGTTTATGCAATGATAGTTTTCATCATAATCTTTGTGAATTATCTTATTGTTTGCCAATTACTAACCAAAATTTGAATAAATAGTGGGTATGTATAGAATTATCTAAGCTATAATGATTCATGGGTAAATATAAGAGTGAGTAGGGTAGTGAAGAAATGAAAATGTGCTTAAAATGACTAAAGATATCAATTTTTCTAGCATCTAAGGAAAAACATATAAAAACTAGCATTTACCAACTCTAGCAAAAAGTTCAAAGCTAAATAAATGTAGTTAAAGCTTAAAATAAAAGGAATGCATGTATCTAACATCATACTTTACATAAAATTTATCAATCATAGTAAATATCATGGCACATTTAGATGCAAAAGAGAAGAAAATAGAGCAACATACTATCAAATTCAACCACCTAGTGTTAATCTCAAATTAACAAATTCATATATGAAATATAATTGCCAAATTAACTTGAAAAAAGGAAAATATTATTCATCTAAGAATGTGAGACTTCAAAAATCATAGAACACACACAAAATAACACTATAGATATGCTCTCAAATTTTATGGATCTTTGTATTGACTTTTATAACCACTATTTAATATTTTACAAATGAGGGAAAAATACCTATTTATAGGATTCAAAATACCTAATCCATGCTCAAGTAGGCCCATAAAGGTGCCCCATATACAACCAAGTGGCTCAAAATGTCCCATAATAATATAATATTCTACATTTGATTTTATAAGTTAACATAAAATATCCCAAGGGCATGGAGATGGTTGTTACACTAATTATTGTTGTTGCTTCTACCTATGCTTTTTTTAATTTCTTTTTTGGTCCATCCCTCTGCATATGCCTAGTAATCTTAGTCAATTTGATAAAATTATAAAATCATTGTCCTAAATAAATTAGGTATGTCATGGATGATCATATCATGCTCTATGAATATTGGCCTTAGTGCCTCCTCAATGGCATCTATCATCTCCAACATTTGATTGGAAAACACCACAATGTATTTCACCTCGATAGGTAGTTTTCAACTGGCTACATATTGATGGAATTTTTCAATGAAGACCTTCATCTCTACTCTAAATTCTTGCTCATCCATGAGGTTGCCATTATCATTGGTCACCCTAGTGATCATGGCATCCTTTAGTAACAAGGTAATATTGAATTCAATTTATTCAAAGGATGTATTTACATCATTGAGCTAATCTAACCATGTCTTAAAATCCTCCTCTTATTCATGAGGGTGTTCTATGTAGGAAAAATGTCTTCAAGATGTAGAACCTTAAGGTTATGAAATTTATTTATTTTTACCACTCTAGCCAAGTTTTCTAACTTATTGACATAGTAGGCAAGCTTTTGGTCAATTTTAATGATCACTTTGGATTATTTGATCCTATATTCCTTCCTATTTTTAATAAATTTAGATAATATGAAGATATTAATGATAATGTTATTTATGGAAATTAAATTTACCTATGGCATAGTTGGTAGTTCTTGCTCCTTTAGTCTTTTCAGTTCCTTATACATCCCCTTCATCGAGGTAATAATAGATTTTTATTATGGTTGTACTATATATGCAGGGTCTTTTGCATTCTCTTATGCCTCTCTAGGGCTAGACTTCATCTTTCTAGTCAAGCTGAAGAGAGACTCTTCACTCTCACGAATCACAATCAAGTTTGACTATGGTTGATCCACTTGTATATAAACTACCCTCTTCATGGTGCTAGTGGTGGGGTCAACCTTATCTTTTTTTGGTTTGGAACTTGGCTTTCTTGAGGCCTCCCTTGCCTTATTGTTTGCATCATGTTCCTAGCCCAATATGGGGTGGATGTAGTTGATGGTTGTGTAAGAGGTGGCTATAATGGGAGTTCCTAGGAATGGGAAGAAACTAAGGCTATACCTAGGATATATAAATTGGTTGGGTATAATTGACCAAGTAGATCAAATAAGGACTTGGCAGGGCCCATGTTGAGTACACATGAAGGCATTGTTGAAGGCTCAATAATTTTGGCTGTTATGGTGAGGCAAAGTGTTTTTTACCAAGTAAATGACTTATAATGGGTTTTAGTGGCTTAGAGGGTATAAAGGAGCCAAGGGTAAATGATGAAATTATAGTGTCTATCTAGAAAGGATTAGACCCCATAACATGGCTATCACTAGTGCTTTGGGAGCTTAGTAGAGGTGGAAAGTTGGTAGTGGCATGGGAGATGAATTGGGGGATGGTGCCTCCAAAGGAAGAAATGGTGGTGGCTGTGAACATGGGAGTGTGAGTAGTAGGAGAAGTTATAAATGTATTAATGATTGAGAAATAATATAAAGGTGTAGTACTTACCAAAGGATTTTGGGAAGATGGTGGAGGGGGAATTGCTCTTCTCATGGTAGATCTAGGAGACTTATTATTTATGTATACCTTATTGATGATTATCCTAGTTAGTACTTGTAGTTACTCAATTGATAACTTAATTACTCATGGGGATCCTTCAATGTCAATAGCATTAGGTCTAGATTGGTCCAAGTTTTATGTGGTAGCTTCTTCAAAAGATGTGGCAATAAGTGTAGGATCTTGAGAGGGGCTAGGTTGGACACTAGCTTCTCTTATCTTAGAGCTTGAAGGCATGTCTTATATACTTGGAATAGCTTAAAATGTAGGAATATAGGGTTTGTTCTTGATGAGAGGAATGTTGTCATCTTTCTCTTTCTCTTGTTTGTTCTGATAGTCTATATCAAACAAGCTTTCAAGGGTTGGTAGTGGTTGAGGCATTATGATGTCCACCTTTCTCCTCTACTAAAGTTTTGGATAAGTAGGTCCATTATGTCATTAATGAAGAAAACTTCATTTTTTTTAGTTACCCATGATGCTAGGACTTTGTCTAGATAGTGTACCTCATATAAGTCATTGATGATGCTCTAGTTGTATTCCACATGTGTCAAAGGTAGGTCATGGTATTTCTAAAAATTAGGCTTGATGATGAAAGCAATTGGTATCCCTTGGTTTATTGATTTGAGTAACCCATCTTCAAATTTTGACATCTTGAAAATTTTATATGCTAGGTTAGCACATGGCATGACCTCTGGTTTTGTTGTGTCTTTATGGAGACCAGTAGCTTGGATTTCTAAGATATTTGAAATGAGATAAAAAATGTAGGACATGGTTTCATAATCATAAATAGCCCTATCTCCTTCAAAATTATAGTAGACATTGCTATAATGCAATGAACTCTATGTCCTTAAACATGATTGAATACCCATATTAAAAAATAAAATCATCATCTCTAAAACCAATGTTCTTACCTAGGGTGGAAGGTCCTACCTATGCCATTTTTGTAGTGTTTTGGGTTGAAATTTACTTCATATGATACTTCTCTACAACTTTAAAACTTTAATAATGGTGATCAAGTGCAATTTGTGAAGAGATAAAACTAGGTTGAACTCAGAATATAGATAGTAGAGAGAGAAAACGGTTAGGGAAAATGTAGGTAACAATAGTTGTGTTGGGTAACCTTTTGTAGATTTCTTTGATAAATGCAAGGTTTCATGACGATGTTGGTTCATACCATATTGATATTGAGACCATCACCTTTGCATAGAAAACACCCAAAATATTTATTTTAGAATTTAATTACTTTTAGAATTAAAATTTAGCATTGATTTGATTTCAATTCACCTTCAATTTTATCTTTAAAGCTAAAGGTTGCCACCTTTTCACACATGGCATGCCACCTCAGATCTAGCTAGGTGCTTATGGGGCTTGAATATGACTAAGTTGCTTAGTCAGCTGAAATTTGGGCATGTGTCACTTTATGATTGCTCTCTATCCCTTGGGATGTATCTTAGTGTGATTAGTCATTCATACTATGCAACATGGAATCTCTCTATTCATGGTGAGCTTTCAGGTGGGACCTTCTAATTTTGGTTAGTTATAAGAGTACCATGTGTCATTTTTGTAGTCAATTTGAGTTTCTTCTTGGATAAGTGGTTATCTCAAAGGAAATCATAACTTTGATTTAATATGTTTCACCTTTGGAAGGTAGCTAGGTAACTATCAACAACTTTGTTTGAATTATGTGTCTTATGTGGAGAGATGTGTCACCCTCAAAGATAGTTTGGTTGATCTCAAGATGTAGCTTTCTAAGAATGACACACGACATCTTATCATGAGTCTAGTGGGGACATGTGTCACTTTAGTGGTACTTCAAGGGTGTTATAGTAAATCCTTGGATAGAATAAACATGGGCATAATAAGTGTCAACATTACATAGATCCATAGGGGACACATCATTTTCATGAGTTTTTATTCACTCTTCTACCACTTTTCCCTATTATAAGGGAATTTAGGTAGTTGTATACCATTGAGCCTTGATGAGATGGCTCAGATGCATTGATGTGTTATTCTTAGATATGTCATGAGCTTTGAATCAGAGGTGATGTGGCATTGACATGTATCAATCTTGGATGAATCTAGATGGAACATGTGGCACATCAGTAGATTGATTGAGTTTGGATGGTCATTATTGAGAAACATATCATCATCTCATGGGCTTCAGGATCTCAATGGAATGTGTGATGACTTACAATTAATGGGCTAGCTCGTGTGATCCAAGATCTTGACACGTGGCTTATGGATTTGAATTTTAATGGCTAACACCCTCATGATATTCTGAGGTTGTACCACATGGTTCATAAGTTTCATAGATTTTTTCCAAGTGTCCTATGTATACAAATAATATTTTCAAATTTTATCAATTACTAATACATTACATCTTACAATAACTTATTGAGAATCAATCTCTCTGAGTGCATGCTATAAATGGTGCACTAGGAAAGGGGTGGGTATAATTTCGATGCTTCATAGGATTATTATCCCTTATTTCAACATTATTAATAATCCAACCAACTCTTAAAACCATTCCCTAAACTATTAGTCCTCTTTTACACAATTTTCTAGTATTTTTCCTCTTTCAATCCATAGTTTCCTCACCTTGATCCCCTTTAGCTAGTTGACTATACTAGGTTAACTGGGTCGACCATGTACTATTTAAGGACATTTTTCAATTGGATTTTCATTATCCATTTGGTTGACATAGCTCAAGACCTAGTGATTTAACTTCTAAAAACATACAAGGTTAACTAGGTTGACCCTATACAACCACCATATTCATGAAGATTTAGGGAAAGATCCACCTATAAATACAAGATCATTTCATCATTACTTCAATATGCAATAAAGATTTATTATTCACTCATGATTCTTTATGATCTTCTCTTCCACCATTCTACTTGAGGATTCTTAGATTAGGGTTTCTACTTGGATAATATAGTATTGTGGATAAGTCTTGTATGTTTTGGCCTTTTGTAGTTATCCTTAAAAACCATAATAACCTTTTGTAAAGCCCGTTTGTGTAAGGGAGAGATTGAGTCTTGATGGGTTCACATTAAACTAAGTATTTTCTAACTTTGTTATCCTCTCATTAGTAGATAAAAGTATCATAAGTATTCATTCTAATAATATTACTCTTCATATTCCATGTATTAGGGTCTTACTCATAATTAGCTTAATTGAGATTCTCCTATACATGTTTTGATTACTTTACTAACCCCTAATGTTATTCCACAAGATTTGGTGTGCACTAAATTAGATTTACTTTCTTATTATTAGAATAAAAATAACATTAAACCTAGGAATCTCATAGGGTTGTTGCATGATTATGTTAGGCTGTAGGCATTGGAACCCTTCTTGGCATGGTGTATTGAGACTAGTGATCCCCTAATCAGGTCTAGCAGATCCTCATATTGGTTATGCCCTCATTTAACAGATGTATCCCCAATCAGAATTGTAGGTATGCTCTATCTTCTCTAACCTAGGATTAATTTATAAACATGATGCATTTCTGATTGCATACATTCTAGTGAACCCAACATGAATCCTATCCCACCATTGATTGGATTGTCTTCACATTTCCTCTTTCTTCTTAATATTTTATTCATTTTAGCTTCACCTTCATAATATATTCTAATGAACCCAATGTGAAATAACCCTTTTAGGATTTATTCATATTATTTCATTCTTTCATCATTATTTTTATCATATATTCACCATATTAGATCGACTCTATCAACCCAATATCTAACTTATATGTATAGGTTTTCTAGTACAGACTACAAGATTGATCTTTTCAATCTAGTATAGGTTATTTCCATCTTTCTATACATCTGGTATAGACTGCTAGGTCAACCAAGTTGACCCCATACATTTTAAAGCATCCAATTTAGCATACTAGGTCGACCCAGTCAACCCTATACATTCTAGGCATTCAACATCAAGTTTCTATAAAGCTTGATCGACCCAGTCAACCTAGTTATTATAATTTACAAGTATATGCCAAGGTTATTGAATAAAAATATTCATTCTCTATATATTTGATTCAACAAGGTTCCTTTCTATCTCTCTATCTCTTTCTTTATAGTCTTTACTTTTACAAATTTGTAGTCTTCAAAACTACCCTTACACAGTCAATTAGATTGACCCCACTCTACCAACCCTTTTCATTTTTTTACCTTACTTTCATAGTACAGGTTTGACCCTATCGACCCTATTCTATATTTTGTGCATACATTTTTGACCATATAAAAATTAAACCTTATCTCAAAGTTATAATTAACCTTATATGATAGTAGTTAGTTCAAACTTTTTTTTCTTATTGATTTAATGCTTAGAATAGATCGCATGGTCTAGTTAGGTGGTTTTAATTAATATTTTAGTTCACTATTTTTTATTTCATGCATACATGTCCAAATCACATAATTTAAAAAAGCATTTTAACATTTATCCACCCAAGGCTAACCTACTTGGATTTTATCACCAAGGGGGAAATTGACTTGATACTTTGGTCAATTATAAAGAGTGGTTAATGGTATACTATATCTAAACACCCCACACCCTTATCACTATAGTGTGTGAAGTGAGGGGGTAGGCCTCAATACCAAGTTTGTATCATTGCCACTACAATTAATTTTAACCCATACTACTTAAAACCATCCTTAAATTGTTAATCTAGTTCCTTACTTATATCTAACTTCCCACCACATTTTAAATCATATTTTAATAATATAATTAACATTCAGGTTGAACAATTAGTGATCTCTTTAATTTCCAAGTTTATTGCTTGATCTTTACTCAATTATGTTTTGTATTTCAAAAACATGCATTAGCTAGAATTTGTGCAAAGTTTTGGGATATGTGCCTCAATTAGATTAGCCATCATTAATCCAATTGACTATTTGTTTCCTTTATATCAATTTTTTAAAAATTGCTTGCAAAAAGTTATATTGTTTTAGTTTATAATCTATTATAATCCTCTTAACTTTCACTATCTATTGTACTAGGTCAACCTAGTTGACCCTATATATTTTAACCCTTTTTCACTATACGAGATTGACCCAATTGATCCTGTACTATTTTTTGACTTAGATTTTTTATTTTCTAGCATTTATGCACTATACTTTATCAACCCAGTTGACCCTGCATAGTTTATATACCCTATTTTTATGCTAGATTGACCCAGTTGACCCTATAGTATTTTTTGACTTTCCTTTTTGTCAATTTAGTTCCCTATTTTTTCTTGGAATTTTTTCCATCTCTTTAGTCATAATGAATTCTCCTATTAGAATATTCTTGGATAGATTTAATCCATTTAGATACTATATGGGATGTTCAATTCTTCCTCTATTTTCCTCCCAAGAGCAACATCACTCTTGGGGCACCTCTTTTCCTTATTAATATATGACCTACAATATGGTGAAAATAACACCTCAGGATTAAATTTATGGATCTAATCCTTTCTATACCTACCAAAAAAGTTCTCATCTTTAAAATTTTCAAACTAATGTGGGAGCAATTGATACAAGTTTACTTAATAATAATACTAGTAATCCTTCTAGTAATCCTTCCCCTAACACCAATTTGGTGGGAGATCCTACAAAAACCAACCCACCTCCTGATACAAATCAACTTTTAGGCCAAGTTATACAACAAATGAACATAATGCAAAATTTTAACGTGGAAAAAAAGATGAAACTTCAACAACATTCAATCAATGTGGCTAATCAACCTCTAACTATGTATCCTCAAAATAATCCCTATTTCACTCCCTGGCCTCTTTGGGATGCCTTAGGTAATGTTATTCCTCAACCCATAATGAATAAAAATATTCTTCAAACCATTCAAAATGAGCCTCTATCTCCCTTCATTATATCCATTCATATTGGTAACATATCTCCAAATATCAAATATGATTGGACTAAAGACCCTACCTCATTTCTCAAATCCTTTGGCAACCTTTATAAGGAATGGATCCAAACTAATACCTTCACTAAAACTAAACTCTTGGTGAAAAATATCACTGGTGATGTATTAGAATTGTATAATCAACTTCCCCAACATTATATTTGGCAACTTGAAAATTTGGTTAATACTTAAATTAAAGAGTTTCAACACAGTGATCTTCCCAATAATTGTTTTAGCCATTTCATTAATGCTAAGCAATCTCTTAATGAATCATTTCATGAATTTATCAAAAGATTGAAATATTTAGTGGATAAAGTAGACTATAACATGACTAATGATAACTTATTTAAACTCTTTATCATTTATTAAACTTCCACTCTTCAATATAATGTTCAAACCTTTACTCTCCAAACACTTCATGAAGCTCTTGACCAAGCTAAATGTCAAGACTTTCTCATGAAGCAATTCTAACCTAATCATAAAATTATTAAAGGATATTTCCAAACATATAATATTATCACTAATAATACAAAATAAACCAAACAAGGACTTTACAAAACTGATGTTCCTTTACCTTCTCATACACCTCTTTCAGTTCATCAAATGAAATAATTTTTACCACCCTCAAAACCTTTCATCTATCCCAATTTTCTTCCTAAGTGGTATGACCCCAATCTATTTTGCTAGTTCCATACCAAAATGAATCATTATCATGAATATTGTAGAGAGATAACTAAATTTTAATTCTCCTATATGCTTGGTGATTCATTCAATCATGAAGCTAAGATCAATCTTCATCATCAAGAATACACTACTGCTTCTCAAAAACAACAATTTTCCAAAGCTTCTAACTCAAAAAGTCAAAAATATTCTTCCAATAATCAATCAAGCATCAGGGATGTTTATTTTATTGATATTTATTATGACCAATATTTCAATAATTATCAATATGTCAATACAACTAAGTTTAATTACCATCATAAACTAGCTCATAAAGATCTCACTACCAAGCATAAGAATCCATCTTTGGAGGAACAATTTCTTAAATATACTACCATTACTAATGTTTCTTTTAAAGCTCAATAGAAACCATCTCCTCCTTCTAATCTTCCAACCATATATATTGTTCTAAAGTCTAATTTACCTTCTAAACCTTGTACTGGTTCCTCGAAGTCTCATCAAAACTTTATTAATGAACTCAACTCTATGCCTTGTAAGATCCCTCTTATGGAGTTGGTTCATACTTTACCCTATCATCATAAGTTCCTTATTCAACAACTCCAAGAAATTGAATATCCATCTTCCATATATGAATAAGCAACTTATATTAAATCTTAACCTACCAATGTAAATACCATTAAAATTATGTGTCCTTCCAAGTCCTCTATTGAATTCCTTAAAGAGGACATGATCAGTGATGAAATTCTCTTTCATGATGATGATCCACCACTCTTCATCAATGTATCCATTAATACCACTCTTACAAAAAAAATACTAGTTGATGAAGTTTATGGTATTAATGTAACATCTTTATGGCTCATCCAACAACTTGGTTATAACAAGGATCATCTCAAGAAAACCTATCTTACTTGTCATGGTTTTGATAAGACTACCAAAAGCTACATGGTTGTATTTGGATTCCATTAGCCATTGGGACTAAGAATATTCAAACTAAGCTTATGGTTTTTGATCTTCCTTTATCTTATAACATACTCCTTAGTTATCCATTGACTCATCGAATGAGGGCCATTGATTCTTCTAGTAGTCAATGTATTAAATTATTACATAATGGAAAATGGTATAAGCATGAAGATAATACCAATCCTAAATCATAATATCATATTCCTACCATTCCTAAGATCAATAGTTCTCCTTTACCTGAGTTCATCAACATGAATCTTGATTTACAAGTTACTCTTATGGATTCTGATGATGATGAACCTAATGCTTTGAAACATACTTTAAATACTACCAAGTTACCTCCCTACATTTTATAATGGCTTCCTCCTTATCTATTACCTATGTATCATACTATTCTTCCTATTGATGAGATTATCAATTTTCCCCCTCCATATAATGCTCAAGTACCTTCTTTACCTAAATATAATAGCACTTTTAATGATTTTGGAGTGGCCGAGTTATTTAAAAATCCTCTCTTCATGTCTCCTAGTACATTTAATAATATCAAGATTTCACCCTCTAAAACTCCCCCTAGTTCTCAATCCTATATAATTTCTCTAACATATTATGATAACTATATAATGGCCCAAGATCAATCTAGAGACTTAGATATCTAGAATTATCAAAAAAACTTAGCCCAAATTCATTATTTTAATTAGGATGTTCATATCATTTATGTGGATCATACCTTAAATCCTGAGGGTCATGTGCGTCCTACCAATACTTCTCTTACCAATACTCCTTGGGTGGTAGAGAAATTTATACCTTTCAAACCTATAAAAGTTTCTACATGTCATTTACCACCTATTTATCTAATCATTACATTTAATCCTTATCCCATTATTAAACCCAATGATATTCTAACCCCTCCCAATCCATATACTTCTTCTAATCCTAAAATTACACTAGATGTGAAGGCAACCGATGTGCATCAAACACATTTTGAATATGATCACCATGGCAATAATATTATGGATCTTGAAGTAGATGTTGAGTATTATGGTCCTCTTCCTACCTTGCCTAGTGACAAAGCTATAGTTGAGTTACTTTATTCCCTATCAACTCAACTTCCTTGGAAACATCATAAACCTAGAAATGTCAAGACTAAAACTCCTTAGATCAACAACTTTGTTTCTACCATTGATCCTAAAATAAATCCAATTTTTACATTACCCAATGCACACTATCACTTTCAAGATGGAAATGACATATTTATTGAAGAAACCACTCACATCAAATATGATACTCCATCTTATCCTTGACCAATTATAGTTTCTTGAGATCTTTCACCTACTGAACATGGTAATTTTAGTATATTATTTGATAACTATCATGAGGCTTTCACTTGGTCCTTTGAGGAAATGTAGGGCATTGACCCTAACAATATGGTATATAACATCATTACTTATCTTGATGCCAAGCCTATGCATAAAAAACAAATAAAATTCCCACCTTAAGTTTTAACTTTATGTCATAAGGAAATCAGTAAATTAATTGATGCTAAATTTATCAAACTAATAGATTATTCTTAATGGGTTTCCAACATTGTCCATCATTCACATTTGTATTGATTTCCATAATCTTAATCTTAATTGTCCTAAAGACAACTTCCCTTTACCTTCAATAGATGCCATTATTGATTCCATGATTGGTTATGAAATGTTATCTTTTATGGATGTCTTCTCAGGATACAATTAGATTCATTTTAACCTCAAGGACCAATATAAGACTACTTTCACCATGGAATGGGGCACTTATTTCTATGTCAAAATTCCCTTCAGCCTAATTTTTTTTGGATCAACATACCATTGAGAAATGGCTCACATCTTTCATGATATCATTCACAAAAATTTTAAATTCAATCCATCAATTCCATTTTCATGAAAGGTACTACTTTACAATGGATAGATCCATGCAAAAATTCCTTTGATAATATGAAAGAGTCATTATTTCATCCACCCAAACTTCATCCTCCTTTAAATTTTAAACCCTCAATCCTATATACTTGTTCCACACCTATTTTAGTTAGGGCAATGGTTTCTAAACAGGATGATATGGGAAGAGAGTATGTTATCTACTACATTAGTTGGGGATTCATCGATTATGAGACATGTTATACCAAAATAAAGAATGATTGCCTCACCATCTATTTTACGATTGAAAAGCTTTGCCACTATAAGTTTTACCAAACTACTTATGTCATTGTTCATTCCAAACCCCTTCATCATTTCTTATCCAAAGCATTTCTTCATAGAGATATAATTGGTAAATTGATGGTCCTCCTTATGTAATTTTATCTCTACATCATCACTCAAAAAGCTATCAAAGGGCAAATCATAGTTGATCAACTTTTTGTCACTCCCATACTAGCAAATTCTTTTCTTCAAGATAATCTTTTATATGATAATATCTTTTACATTGAAGGTATTAATAATTCTATTTCCCTCAAAGATTATTTCCGTAGCTTTACCACCGATCTTGAAGCTAATAATCTTGATGACTCCACTACTCATTTCTATATTAATAAACTAAAGGTAGTTATCAAGGAACTTCCTAAATTAATGTCAACTTGCATGAGGATACTTGGACCCTTCACTTTCATGGTGTTAAATGCCTTTAAGGAACTGGGGTAGGTTACATTCTCATAAGACCTCTTGACAAGATCATTCCTTTAGCCTTTCACTTCACTTTTGATGTCACCAATAATATGGCTAAGTAATAATCTATTATTTTAGGTATGAGAGTTTCTCTTGACCTAGATATTAAATACCTTAATGATTTAAGAGACTATAAACTTATTTTTCACCAAGTTAATGGTGATTATCAATGTAAAAGTGAGAACCTCATCATATATCATCACATTGCAGCCACTCTTGCTAAGGATTTCATATCTTTCACTATTGAGCTTATTTTTAGAGATCAAAATTCCATTGTTGATTCTCTTACCTCTTCAGCTTCTCTATTTAATCCACACCAAGTCCTTTTTGATCCTAATTTTCTTATACAAATAAGAAAATATCCATATTCAAATCAACCAATAAATTTGATTATCTATCATATTGAGGATGTTACCATTCAAAAAGTCCTCGGTATAAATAATTATTCCATTCCTAAAACATCAAACTTATCTTCCTAATTTAGATTCTTGTCAAAAGACATTCATTCATAAACAAGCTTTCAATTATGTATTTTGACACAACATCATTTATTTTTGAAACACTAAAGGTACCTTACTCCATTATGTTATTAAATATGAGTTCCCTCCTCTTCTTGAACAAGCACATGGGGGAATTAGTGGTGGACACTATAAAAAACATGCTACATCCCACAAATGCCTATGTATGGGTTACTTTTGGCTTACTCTTAAAAAATATGTAATTAAATACGCTAAAAAGTGTAATCCTTGCTAGCTTCACAATGATCTAATCCATTCACCTCCAATAAAAATTTAAACTATAGAATCTCCTTGTCCATTTTACACATGGGGATTCGATCTCAATGGTAAACTACCTCACTCCTAAGATGGACACATCTTTATCATCATTGCTAATGAATATTTTACCAAGTGCGTAGAATCTATGCCTCTTGTTAACATCACCAGTCTTACCATTTATATATTTATTATTAATCAAATCATTTTCTACTTTATTTTTCCCCATACCATCATTTTAGATAATGGTGTTAATTTTAGAAACAAACATGTTAAACAAATGTGTGCTAAATTTAAAATCAATCACACATTTTCCATGCCTTATCATCAACAATGCAATCATTAAGTTGAGGCCACTAATAAAATTCTTAACAAAATTATCCAAAAGATAATTCATGAAACCCACATGGATTTCCATCTTCATCTTTACCCTGCACTTTCGGCCTATCAAACTAGCATACATATTACGGTTGGGAAAACTCCATTCTCTCTAGAATATGGATTTGAGTCAATTCTTCCTTTAGAAGTTGAGCTTCCCTCTCTTTGTATATCTATTTATAATATTATTCCTGATAAATAATTATGTGAAGATCATCTTCATGCCCTTGATTTACTTAATGAATGTCATCTTTACACCTTATAACATAACTACCAATACAAGGCTTGCATTACCATATAATATAACAAAGATTTTAAAGTTTGAACTTTTAATGTTGGTGATATTATCCTTAAATTATATTACACCCATGAAAAAGAAGTTAAATATGCCCAAAAGTGGTGGGGCCCATATTTAATCAAATATATTCTTGGTCTAAGGACCTACCACCATCAAACTAGTGAAGACCATGTTTCTAAAGATCCCACCAATGTACAATTCCTCAAAAATTACTTTACCTAAACATTTCCTTCTTTTCATGGTTTCTATCTATATCTATCTAACACTTTTTTTAGGTTACTTAAATGGGTCTCTCCCTACACAACAACTTCCTTCCTTTCACAAACCTTTAGTCCTCCATTTTGGTCTTTTAGTTTCTTGACGTACCATAGTCTTCTTTATCTTTTTGCATTTTCTCTTTTGACACCCCTTGGGTTTCTTTTTTGTGAGTTGATTCATAATACCATGGATAAGACCTAACATTCCTCACAAAATTACCATATTTTTTATTACCTAACTTTATCTTTCACTTTGGCACCCATTGGGTTTTTTTTTATGAAGTTACAATGTAAGACTATGGATATGACCTGACCCTCTTCATGAAATTACCATCTTTTCAATTTTTTATATTATCCTCGTTCCCAGCTTTAGCTTTTGATTATTTTTTTAGATGGAATTTATGTAAATAATATATGTTAGCATGGTTTCCTCCATTTACCTCATTCTTATGATAAGGAATCACACTTTACTATCATTTTATCCCTTTTTTACCTTTGCCATATTTTTTGTGATTTGAAATAATTCTAATTTGTTCCATGTGTCACTCTTCTGAATTTCACCTTCCTTTTAGTCCAAATTGGACAAAACAAAGTTGAATTCAAGATAACACTTTTATTTCACCTAGATTTATAAGACTCTTAGACCCCATGATCTTTGAAGTTCTCTGTCTTAGCAACCAAGTCCTAAGTATTGAAATGAAAGTCATCTTTAGCACCCATGTTTGGTTTTCCAAATCCATATGGAGGAGGAATAGAAAAATACATTAAGAAATTTAAAATCCAAATCATTTGAATCAAAATGAAATGATATCTAAAAGGTAACATACAAATCTTAGAAGTCAATTTCACACCAAAATATGTGATTACAAGCACATCTCCTATCTCTAATCAAATATCAAACTCCATAGTTGGCCTCACATAGAGTCAAAATAATTTTGGGTGTGGTAGGATATTAGATTATAATAGTGGAATTCAAAAAACTCTATGGTGTTACCTACTTTCTCATACAATTACCCAATCTTCACAGTAGATCAACACCTTTGAAAGGGGTCCTAAAATTTGAGTGAAAATATAAATCACCATTAAATATCTAAAAGGACCTAAGAAACCTTAACATTTATAAAATCCCTAATTCAACCCTAAATTGATCATAATTAAGCTCAAGAGAGTCAAGTTTTTATTTTAGCAAGAGTAATTTGATCTAGAGTCTAACTATAGACCACTAGTGATAAATTTGAATAAACTCATAGTCATGGCAGCCCAAAAAAACATAGAGAAGACGTGGAGATATATCTCACTTCAAACATAGAGGGGAGAATCTTCAAAGATAGATAGTTTGATGATATGGCTTTGGATACAAGGGACAACAAATGGTTTAAGCTATTTTGGATAGTTCAAAAGCAACCAATCATTTATAAAGAGGATGAGAAGAATGCATATTTTAGAAGGATATATTATGATATATTGGACATCTAAATCTTGAGTCTTCATTTTGTTATATCAAAACTAGAGGTATTATATTGCGTCGATGTTCTCTCCCCTATTTTTAAGGATTATAAAATTGATCAGGGCATGATATTTCATGAATGTAGCTTTAGGAAAGTTTCTTATATTTATCCCATTACCTTCATTAATTACTATAAGTTTCTCAAACCCAAGATAGACATACCCACCATCAACAAATGGGGATAGAAGAATGACCTTAAGACCATCCTTACCCTATGGTTATATTTTGGGAATCAAGTGTTTTCTGCCCTTAATAAAAGCATCCTAATTAGCCAATTCAGACTTAGGATTAGGATTATCATGACATTGATGAATAGATTGTGTGGGAACCCATCCACCACCTATGTATACAAACTTTGAGTCCCCTTTGTCTATTTTATGGTTGAGAAGCAATTCACCCCTCCTATAGATGAGATTATTAACACTTATTTGAGTACATAATTCAATGCAATCAAGAAGAAGACTAAGGGTTAATTTTATATGATGTCATACTTATTATATGTCTTGATTTCCATGACAAGGATTCCCAACCTTAGAGAATGGTCACTTGAGTGAATACAAATAGTCTCCCAGTACTACTCAAAGTTACATATTTTCAAATATTGAAACCATATTCAATTCATTTTTTATTGTGTCTATCCATCCTTATTTGAGGCCATCATAGGGATCATAATTATGAGGGTTAACCCCATAATTAGTAATACTATTGAATTCATGGGAGATATATGGATATATCCTAATTATACAATCATCAGGATTGAAGCAGCCCTGAACCAACCTATTAGGATACCAATTCATGTTTTAATCAAGCTAGTAGAGTAGGAAGTGGCCCATCAGATATACAATGGGATATATGGATTATGTAAAACCAATAGTAAGGGAATGCTTCATATCCTACCCATAACCATTGGAAGGAGTGTGTTTTAACAATGGGACAATATAGAGGTTGCCTCTAAACATAAAACCTCCTTTAATTTATAACTTGATGAGCTAAGACACTAAGACCCCTATGAAAGGGTTTAGAAACATTTAAATGCCAATGGGATCAATATAAATTATGAATATCAACCCATAACTTATGACCCCATGTAAACTAAGGCCTATTCATTTCATAAAGTATTGAGGAGATTGAAGATATTCAATATCAAACTAGAGGCTAGATTGTTAAGAGAGTAGAATCCAAGTGATGATATATGGTAGATGGGACCAAAGTAGTACCATTTACTAGGAGGAACATATTATAGATCCTTTTTAACATATCAAAAAATAAAAACACAAAAACCTATGGGACTGATTGAGTAGAGACGAGAGGAGAAGAGACCTAATGAAGTAGCATCATCCTCAACCCAGCCTAAAGAGCTAGATTCATAGGTTAAAGTAATTGACATATTATCATTGGATCCTAAATAAATAGTGGAATATTCCATAAAGATACCATTTAGTGCCTCAAAATTACAGTAATAATAATCTCAAGATGAAGAGATAGAGAAAGAGAAGTGGAAATAATTATCATTAGACTTAGTCCCTATTGTTATACCACCAAAGAGAAAAACTGAGTGAGATTTAGTTCTAGTATGAGGAAATAAGCCTAATATGACCTTCACTCATATTTTAAGTGAGCTCAATATTATTAGTGATGAAAACCTAATTCATGGTGTAACCATTCTTGAATGGTTTATCTCTAGCAAGTTGTAGAAGATTCTGACCATACACCATCCTTAGGCCATTACAAAATCTATCAACATCATTGTGCATGATGAGATTAATCCATGGATTATGGTTTTACAAAAAGAAGAAGAGAATAAGATGGCTATCCCTAAGGAATCAAGTGGAACATGGATAGAGATACCAACTCTAGATATAACATAGTTTGTAGTTGGTGTCTAGTTTAACACAACAACTACTAGTCTATAGAGTGTGATTGAGAAAAGAGCCTTTTAGAAGGAAGAACCATTTATTGGACTAACTTCAGTAGGGGCCAAAATCTTAGTGAGGCCCCCTTGTTTGAAGAGAATGTTCTTGATATGGCTCAAGCCTAATTAGACCAGTTACAAATAATGATTAAAGGAATATTATAAGAAAACTAGAATTTAAAGGAAAATGTGGTCTTAGCAATACTAGAGGATGGATTCTAATAATTTGAAAGCACCATGAAGGAATTTTTCAACTCTTTGAAGATATTTAGGATTAGGTAGAGTGTAGTGAATAAGTAAATAAATATGGCTATAGGCCAAGTTGGCCACTGGAAGGCTATAAGTTATCAAGTGAAAAACTTGATTGAAGCATTGACTAAAAGTCAAGTCCCAAAATTTAGGAAAATTATCCTAGCACACATAAACATGGATATCAACATATTAGTGGATAATATCAGTACTTTAAACAAATGGTCCAAGAAAATTAAGGACATGGCTATGGAACTTAAGTAATAGGAAGATAATATGTTACACATTTTGGAAAGTTTGATCAAGGAGCCCACCTCACTTAGTTATTTGGGACTTATTATAGATGAGGATTTAAAGCATATAACTACTAAATTCATGCAAGAAGTGAGAAGCCAAGAGCAAGATAAAATAGGGGATGACAATAAGAGAATCATGGGTATACTTTTATCATCTAAGGAGAAAATGGGAAATGCTAAGTGAATCAAGAAAACAATAGAGAAGGTTGAAAAGGACCTCATATACCTAGAGAATCAAGGAAAAAAAATCTACTTAAATCATAATATTGACTTCTAATTTATCGGTGAGTAACATTATAGATAGAATATCCTTTAAGAAAGGTGAGAGACTACATCAAAATAGTGTCCTCAAACTTAGTTAGGAATATTATTTTTGTAGAAGCATTGTAATAATTAGAAATAGAATATTCTTTTATTTTTAAAAAGTCATGTTAAACTTGTAAGCACATTACCTATAGGTTAGTCCACTTGGAAAAGCTTAGTGTAGCTTAGAGTTTTTTTAGAAAGGATAGTTGTCCTTACAATTGTATACTTGTAATTGAAGATAACTTAATGAAATAAATCCTTACATTCTATAAAAAGGATTATTATCATTTTTTCAAAAGGGGGGGAGTTCTTAGAACCAGAATCACTATGTAAAATTTTGAGTAACTAATACAAACAAGGAATTCTGCAAAGATTGTTAATATTCATTTGTGTCATTTATTATTATGGTTTCTCTCTCACTTTTTGGTTCTAATTTCTAGATTTGAATTATTATTATGAAATCTTGGTGTCTATGTTTGAATGAAAAGTTAACTTGTGTTAATGCTATGCTGACTAAAATTTCTTAGGTTTATTTTATTTTCTTACTCTTCTTGCATTTGGGCTAATGTTGTTTGCCTATATGGTAAATATTTAAATTGAATATATTTCTTATTTGCATTATTTACACCTTATTTAGAATCTTTTATAATGTGTAATATGATTTGATCTTATGTTACTTCTTGTTATACATTAGTTAATTACATGCCTGGATGATATTTAAAATTTTTCATAATATTTAGAATGAAGATCAACAACATATCTTTTCTACCCTACCCTTCTTTTTAATCTTTTATAACCAATTCACTCTAGTTTAACTATCATTGTAAATATCCATCTTAGATTAGACCTTACATTAGTTCTTGATCATAATTCACTCTTCTTAGCATAGATACTTCATATTTTGCATAGATATGCTATCTGGCCATGGTGGCTCCCAACCACCAAACATTATAAATATTATGAAATTTTCCACTTGATTTGCCTCTATTCTATCAAAGATAAAAAGATTATCATAACTTGCAGCTCATGCATTGAGTTCTTAGGAATTCTAAAATGATAAGTGTTCTTTAAACACTCTGAGCACTTGTGATACATATTAAGGCATCAACATGTCCCAAGCACCTTATCAATCCAACTAGTAAAATTTATTAGAGCATATTATAACTATAGTTGTAGAAGTAATATAAACTCTAGAAATAAATTTGATGTTATATTGGAAGTAAAAGTAGGTAGATCCAATTTGAGAGGGGCTCAAATCAAATAAACCACTAAAGAAGTGGCAAAAGGAACCCATAAAAATCTACATGTAAGTGGTATCTCTTCAAAATTTAATAAATGATTATTGTATATATTCAAAGGAGGGAAGGTGGTCTCAATAAATAAATAAATAATTCAATCAAAATCATATTAGAGGACTAAGCGGGACAAAGGAAAAATTAAAAAAAAATCATTTTATCTATTAATATTTAGTTAATGGTTGGAGGTTGTTTTATTGACTTCATGCAAAAAATTTGTTCTATTTCTAGTTGAACTAAAATTTCTTATCCCTATTTCATGTTTATTCTTATTTTTTATATCATGATGTAATATTAGATCTTGTATCAAGTTTTGGGTTCCTATAAAAACTCCTATTTTTAGAAAAATATTAAAAAACAATTGATTTAAAAATTAAAAAATAAATACATTAAAAATTAATCAAAATAATATTGAAAAAAAGGGGGAATGGGGGTCTCCCTTGGATAAATCAAGTTCTGGAATCCTAGTGGCCAAAGGGAGTAAATTTGTGAGGCTTTCCCTGATGTATTTGAAGATTAATATATAGTTAAAATAATGAGGGAACCTAGAAAATCAAATGGATGTGTTTGGGATTTAAATATCAACACCCATTTTAAATATTTTTTTAACATTACACCTAACACTAGACCAATTAATGATTTCAAACCCAAATCAAACTAAGAATATTTTTTTTAAATGCCCAACCCCATTTGGGGTTTTCAAACTTAATTTTCACTAAAAATGTTTTTAAAGGCATTCAATACCTAATTAATCTATCAATATTGATTTGGTCTAAAATGAATTTATTTCACCAATAAAGACCTAATCATTATTAAAATTTTGATTAGAATTAGATATGTAAATCCCCTATCATAAACCTATTTGGAATTTGAAGAAATTTATTTAAATAAGGCCAAAAAATATCACTGGAACATTTTTTAGAGAAGTGTAATATACAAAAAAATTATAACTTAGATGTGGTTGAAATAATGAAAGTCAACTTAAAACTCAATCTCACTTTGAAAACATTCCAACTTACCTAAAGTCCCGATTGAGAAGCTCACCCAACTAACAAATCAAGGTAGAACCCCTACTAGAGTCTATTTTCATTCTAATTGTTGTATATGAAAATTTATCACATAGACTCACTTGACTCAATGGGATTGGTTTTGAGACCTGATTTTTAATCCAAATATATGAATTTAAAAATTACCTTTAAATCATGTGGTAACCAACTAGACCACAAACATAAGTAATTAAAAAAACCAAACAAATAGTGGTACCATGATTTTGATGAAATTGGTGTGTTTTATGCAATGAAAAACCTCAAAAAATCACTATCTATTCCCACACACCTTAATTCTAGTTTTGAACCAATACATTATAAATTGATATTATTCACTTGTAGGAACATTACATTATGTGCTAAATCAATGAAATATTCTACCTATACATTCATAGAATACAACATTGGCATTTTTATCTCCTAGACAATAACATCACACTTAGGTAATAATGTTGACATTATTTTCCTAAAGTTGATGTTACTTCCCTTCATCTAACAATGACTATTATTCAATATCCAATCTTTTATTTAGGTCAACCCATTCCCCTAACATTTTAGTGGTACACAAAATTAACCAATTGAGTTCATATAAATATCAATCAAGGTCAAGATTATTTACCATCACTAATTTTAAATTACCTATAAAATATGCTACTAAACATTGAACAAATATTCCTTATTCCTCTTAAATTTTAAGACCAATCATAAAGGGTATTCATTATCCAAGTAGGAAACACATCAAGCTAGGTCATGTGCCAAAATTGTCAAGATTAAAGACAAATTTATACATGCATTCATATAGATAAATAAAATAGTTACAAATAAACACTAAGGGGATAAATATGTGTGGATTGAGTTCCCTTTTTAGATAATTGGATATGTAGGTAGTGTTTAATCATCAATGGGGGTGATTGAGTTAAAATCATCCCAATTACACTTCTTTATGTTTTATATGTTTTCATCTTTTAAAAGTAGACATAGGGTTTTAAAGAGAAGGAAGATAATTTTTGGACTTGTGCATGCAATTCAGGGTCATATATCTCACATATAGGTACATATTAGATAGGCATACCAATTTTTATGGTCAAAAATAAATAAATCTTCCCAATAAATTAACTTTATTTTTAGTCACTAACATCAACATTTGTGCCTAGGACTAATAGTATAGACTCTACCCACATAGAGATAGCTACAAATCTAGATGGATTAAAATCCTACTTATAGTATCTTTCCACCATGAGAACATAATCATAGTCAACTATTCACATAATAAAGCTATGTATCTCAATCTTCTTAGTACTTTCCATAGATAGTAAATTACAATATTAAATCATTTTGCACCCAAATTTGATACAAGACCTCTTTAATGACATATATAGACTATCGATGATTTATAAGGTATCTATTATCATGTTTTATGTAGGTATTTTTTATTTTATCCACACATTCATATTTATTGTTATTCATATTTCTAATTTCTCCTAAGGATCCCCAATACTATTTGTATATCTTTCCAAACAAGTCCATTATTTAAAAATAGATATGGGTGTGAATACCTATTAGTGAAGTGCAAGCTTTCCCAATAATAATTTATGAAGTTTATTTTGAGTCACATTTCATTTGAATCTTTTTTTTTTTTGGATCTTGTTTTGGGTCAAATTTTATGCCCTAATAGATCCCTAAATTTAGAATTAAAAAAAATTGACAATACAAGGCTACTATAAGGAATTAAGGATGGCACTCCACACTCTCAAAGTAATTCAAACATTTAAACATTCTATTGATATATTATCTAAAATCATAATTAATTTTTATAAAGGTTGAATTCACATTTGAATGCTTTTTCTAAAGGTAAAATAGGATAAAGATAATCTAGACTTGCATTTAGAAGTTCACACATATAAGTTAGTGGAATAATTAAATTTGAGTTTTATCCCTCTTTATAGTATTGGTAATATAATTTATTATTTGGTAATTCAATGAGGATTGACCAAGGTTAGTCCAAATCAATCCCTTTCACTAGAACCATCCACCATTTTATATCAATTTAGCTTTTGTAAAATAAACTAGGGTTTAGAATTTTAGTTATCTCCATGTGGTTTTCCAAATCTTAAAGTATTTAAAAAACCCAATCAATATAGGAAAATGTGGTGAAATAGTAATATTTTTATCACGGTCAACACATACATGTTTATAATCAAAGGATGTAAGTGATATGTGTAATTGTCTAAGGAGAGTGGTGTTATATATGGATATTATCATATTATTATTATAAATTTTCATTTCATATTTATATTTTCATCTTTTCTTGTTATTCATTAGTCATAATGAACAAGTACAAGTCTATAGTCAATGGAATTGAATAGCTTGCACTTTTGTCAAGGGAGCATAGACTTATCCATAAATAGTTTTAGATGTTTTTCTTACTAGTTAAAATGCAAAGTTTATTCTCTTTATAATTTCATCTTTTATACATCCAAAATAGTTTTAAAAAATCCTTTTTTGAGCTAACTACATTTATTCTTAATGTTTTCCAAAAAATAATTTTTTCCATATTTTTTAATTTCTAATATTATAATTGTTAATTATTTCAAATTTTTAGCATTCTTATATATTTAAAGTTTTACACATATTATTACCTTATATTTATTTTTAAATAAAAAAGTTTAAAACATATTGGTGAACAATTACATTTTTTAGCATTATTTTTATCTATTTTTGTCCTAGGGTTTTAGATGATTTTTTGATTTCTATACATAAAATTATTGTTTTATGATTTGGTTATCAATTTCAATTTGTTTTAATTTCTTTCATATAATTTGTGTTCAATCAATTTTTAAAATTATAGGAGATATCATTCCAAGAAAATAAATCATAATTTTACCTATGTTGTGGTGTGATGGATATTACTCCAATACTTAAGTCATTCAATGATGTTATACATGGATTTTAGTTTCCACTTACCTCAAGGTAAATTTGAAATATCTTGTTTTTTGTTTTAATCCATAAGAATCATTTTACCATTTGTTCTTATACTACACTTTAAGTAGTTATCCTAGAGAATTTAATTTTAACATACCCTCGAGATAAGATAGTGGAATCCTCCATAGTTCCCTTTAGACCTTCCTCACTATTTATATCTGGGATGAATATATCTGAGAGCCTAAAAATCACATAAACCTTGCCTTGTTACAAATTTTTGCATCATTTCTTTATTGGTATGAGTGAACTTTTTCTAGTAGTAAGTTTTGTGTTTTTCATATTTGCTATATTGTGGTCAGTAAATATAAAATGTCTTCTAAATATGAAATTCCCAGTGGTGTTCATACTTTGGATTTATTCATGTATAACCATGTTACACCTTATGATTATAATAATGAATGTATTAATGATCACACTTTTATATTTTTTATTCTTAAGTCAATAAATAACATGATTATGATATATATGATAATGAGTACGAGTATGGCCACTCTATAGAAAATCAAGATGATCGGTACAATGGTGAAGATTATAGTGAAGAGGAAAGTGAGAAAATTAATATATAAATTTAAAACATACAAGTCCTCCATTTTATTACTCTTTTCACAAAGGGAAAAAAATAGCATACTAATAATTAATATGTTCTTTCAATTAATCTCTGACAAAGATCCAAATCTGAAGAAGCAATAATTAGTTCACCTTGTTTACCTTTTGAGTTTATTATTACACTACATTGCATTAATAAATATAAAGTTAAAAATCATAAACCTTAGATAGAAATGGAAAATTATATGAATGAGTGTGTTCTTCCCTCTCCCTCTCTAAAAAAATTATATCATGTAATTGTATATGATATGTCAAATTTATTTTAGACATGGGTATTGATATAAAAGATTTTGATAGTATTTCTATGCCCTTAGAAGTAAAATATAATGTTATGACATCTAATGATATTTATTTTTCCCTTTTTCTTGAAATATCAAATGATGCAAATGAATGTGAAATAAAAATAAAAAGTGATATTACTACTTAAGATTTAAAAAGTGATGATCATGTCATATTATGTAAATATTCTTAATATATTTATATTATATCCATAGAATTTGAGTCTCATGATAACACTAAGTGTGATGAATCTCCCTCATATCATAAGTCAGTATAATCCAATAAAGAGAAATGTTATGTTTCCAATCCTATAGAAATTTAATGTGATAAAATTTAAATTATTCTAAAGTTTTTACTATTTATTCTTAGAGTACAACCCTAAGCCATGCCATGATATTTATCATGAGTCTGTCATACAAATGTTTAAAATAGGTGATAAACTAAAACCTAGGAGTGATATTTTCCAAACCACTACCATTCCTATTTTTCATATTATATCGATGATGCATATTATTGGTGACCTCCAAAAGCATGTTTTTGATCTTAATTTATAATCTAGATCATGTTATGTTGATATAAAATATAATGTTAACTTAAGATAACCCTATACACTATCTATATATGAAAATCAATATCCAAAAGTTTGTTTTTATGCCTACACTACCCTTTTCAATGGTCACAAAGATCCTTGGACTCATTTAACTCAATATAAACTTATTTTTGAGAAAGTGGTAATGATGGATGTATTATATTAAAATATTTAAATAAAAGTCTCGAAAGAGATGAATTATATTAGTTTTAAAATTTACCTAGTGAATCCTTACCTAAATTTAAAATATTAGAATATTTGTTCTTATCATATTATCATAAACACATAGTACCTATTTTCACATTGTAATATATACAAGTTTTGCAATAGGTCCATGATGCGATTATCCCAGATTACATTTTATGTTTCAAAAATATTTTGCATTATTTGACTTATTAAGTGATGTAATTAGACACTTGCACTTTCAATATCTATGACCAACTCTATAAACATCTACAAACAAGGATTCTTTATTAGGTCTTCAATCATTCTTGTACATCCATTTACATATTACACCTAATTATAAACATGTTTATTACACATATATATAATAGTTTGGAATTATTTAACTCCCAAAAAAAATTTCCCATCTTAAGTAATTTTAACACACTCTTATTATATTTACCCTTTCAATAGATATACAAAAAATATGGTCTTTAGGCCTTCTTATAGTAATTTATTGTTATTAGGAAGTTATAAATCAAATGTAGATTTAAAAAATAATTCAAAATGAGTTCAAACAATTATTAATAGGTTATGTATAATAATCAACCCATTATACACTTCATGTAACTTATATTCTCACACCAATTTGAAAAACATCACTATTTAGCTTTATTTTAGCCTTATTTCCTCTTTACACATAGACTAAGTTTTGATCATAAAATTTTATGTACTAAAAAAAATGACTTAAATTTTTTTTAACACTTTGAAAATATTCTCAGATACATACTGACCAATTTTTAGTATTTTCTATTTAATATTTATTTATTTATTAAAGTTTTAGAGAAAAATAGGGTTTTTAGTACTAGTTCCTCCTTTGATACAGACTATATTTTGGCTGTAAATTTATTAATATTTACCAAAATTATATAAAAATACTTAAAACATGTTATAAAAATCAAAACATATGTACCCAAAATTTTTATAATTTTGGCATGGTTAGTTTTAGAGATACAAGGGTTTTTTTATCTTAAACGCTAGTCTACCAAAACACAAGCCAAGAGTTATACAATTTAGGTTTTGAGATTTAATAATAATTTAAAAACATCACAAAGGTTATATTTGGTCTTAAAATACACTACACACATTCAAAAATCTTTAAAATTCACCATTAAATGTCAAATCAATAATAAAATAACTATTTTTTGACTTGTTTCTGAGTTTTTCTATTACACACGAATGCATGCCTTTCTTTATCTTTAAAAAAATAACTATTATCAAAATTTTAAGGTTAATTTTGACAATATTAGGACCCATAAATGTTCATTTCACCTCAAAAATTTACTTCAATATTGAACAATCATAAAAACATAAATAAATTCATCCTTTTATTAGAATTACATACACATAGTCTTACTATTTCATACCATAGACCATGATTAAATAATAACATCAACTTGATAAGGCCTAATTTCAATATTGTATGATATTTATAAAATATATTATCGTTTTAAAATAAATATCATCTCTTAAAATATATTTAAACATGATCAAAACATGCATTTATTTAGTTTGCAATTTTACCTTCAAAATATATAGATCCGTGAATTAAGAAAACATCAATCTAGTGTATTAAAATGAAATTAAAAAAGCTAATATAAATTTAAGGATATTTATAACATATATACCCTTTTTAAAATCAATATCAACTCTTAAAATATATTTAAACATGATCAAAACATGCATTTAGTTAGTTTGTAATTTAACCTTCAACATATATACCTATGATTTAAGAAAACATTAATCTAGTGTATTAAAATGAAATTAAAAAAATATATATACCTTTATACACATGAACGGGTTTGAAACAAGTAAATTAGATCCAATTAAAACACACTTTTATTCATATATGTACAAAACTTTAGATATAGGACTGCACACCATTAAAGACCTTCACCAACCTTTCCAAACCTACAAAAATCCTACAAGAGCTTACCATTTCCATTTTCTACATTGATTTTATAGATTTTATTGGATCCTTTTCAATTGGTTTGAGCCTCATCAGGTGGTTACACGTTGTCTAATGTTATTTTTATGGATCAAGTATTCCTCAACAACTTGTAGACTTTTCAAACTTGCTTACTTATCCTTCCTTCTACATTAAAAAAACTTTCTTTCATCTTCTTATAGGTTTACATAGTAACAAATAAATTAGAAACATATTTTAAACATTATTAGACCTTATTATATGAATATTATTACTCATTTATTATTTTAGGAAATGGAAAGGCTCTCTTTATGCCTTTACAAATTTGAATATTGAAATACATACATTTTGTGAGAAAACACAAATTAAACCTACATGACATATATAAAATAGGATGAATCTTGGTAACACTTATTATTATAACACAAATCCTTTCATCCCACTAATTAATCCATATTTACATTTTTTTGGTCATGCTCATACATCATGATCCTCAAGTGAAAATTTTGAGAACCATCTAAAATGGATCTTCATCCTTATGTTTCAAATTTTATTATCCTTTTTTTTAATTATTTTATTTATTATAATCCACATCATTAATGTGGTTATTCATTATTTAAGGTAATTTTTCTTTCTTGTTTTCTTGTTATTCACTCAACTTCTCATATAAGTGTATATGTAAATATGACCCATACTTGCTCCTTATAGCTACATATGAAATATTCATAATTATTGTTTGTATCATAGCATTAGGTATTTGAGGCATGTTATTCCACCTCCTTGTATTAATAGTTATGTCTTCATGGATTATTTTTATATGATGGACTCCAAAAGATTCATTGTCCATGTTAATCCACTCTATTTTCTTGCTTTGTTTTCTTTGGATATCACCTTTTATCTTCAGGAGGTTTATTATTCTTAGTGTATTTTTACTTTATTTATCCTTTATATATGATGTCTAAAATTACTCTTTGCCATAATCTATCCCTATATTTCTATTTTCATGAATTATCCCTACACAATATCTCTCTCTCTCTCTCTTGACCTTCTATAAGCATATTCATATATTTAATATTGATTTATATATATTATTCTTCTAGTAATGAATAATAACATGATATTATATATAATATGAATACCAGATAATGGACATATTCACCTTGCCTTTATCTTACTAATTTACCTCCTTGTGGATTCCTATTTTGAAATCTTTCCTTCATATAACTTGGATTTCCTTGTTCATCCATTATTATTTTAAAACCTTCCTGTTTCTCCAAATTATATTCTTCATTAGGAGTTTGAAATCTATCCTCTTCTTCTTTATTTAAGTGAAGGTCTTGTGCCTCATGTACTTGATCCTCCATATAGAAATGGAGTGTTTCTTTCCTTTGCATATCCATACATACACATATGAAGTATAAGTTTGTTTTTATATTTTATTTATTTGTTGCTCTATCTTAGGTTGCATTTAGATTAGAGTAAGATTCCATTATTAGTTGATTTATTATCATTTCTAAATTTAGTTCACACATTTTTGCATGTCTAGTACAAATAATAATGCTAATAATGGCCCAAGTGCATTTAGTTGTTGATTCATGGCCCTTAGTTGAGAAATGTTTTTTAATAAATTCATCATTGTGTTTAATTAATATGCCACTATGCATGCCAATTTCATGATTATCATAATTATCAATCATTTTTCTCTCTTTTTATAAGCATTTAACTTCATAAAAACTAAATTTGTTACCTCATATAACCCATAATCATCTCTCTCTCTCTTTCATCCATAAATTGAATCCATGTTATCAAATCATTTGATCCATCATCATTGATCCATTTGGTCACTTCACTTCCTTTTTTATGTTTGCACATAAATCATCCATGATCAATTCTTACTCTTCACATTCAATCTCTTGTACATATTGATTGGGAATAACAAAATCATAATATCCATCCTATCTCCATCAACCCATCACTTTTTCAAACAATAAATAAATAAATTACTCAACCAATATAATTTCACATATTTATAGTGGAATATATCATTCCCACATCTATTCCTATGAACCTTGATCCATGAGTTACCTCAGAGCGTGCATGATGCAGGAGCATCCTTCTAAGGATGACTCATCTTATGTTTGTTTGAATAATTTTTATTTGATAAATTATTTTGTGGTCAATTATCATGTTTAGGGTGTTATGAGTCTTAATTAACACTTTTAAATCTTCTCCAAGTGTCATAATTAGTATAGAGTCGCTAGAATTTAGAATTGGCATTTTCCCACCAATTTTCACAATTTAAATTTTTGAATGGTTTTGTATAGTTTAGGTTTTATAAGATTAATTTGAAGGAATCCTCAAATTTTCAAATGGTTGATGAGACTAATTGAATACACCATGTATCTATACATGGGTATTAATGCAAACATGTGTTGAGGGTTCTAGGCTGCACCCTAATTGAAAGTAGAAGTGTTCAAGTCCTACTCTCAAACCTAGTCGAACATGGGAATGACCCTAGGCTATGGGTTACATAATTTTGGGTGAAACCTCTAGGATTTTTAATGAGTATAGTTACTCAAATATAAAAATTTAAATCTCTCTTATTAACACTTAATCTCTTAGGATGAAAAGGGGAGAAAATACATGAATGCAAACCTACTTTAAGTGTGGTGATACACCAAATGTTCAATTATCCACTCTAAATTTGGACACTTTTATGACTACTAATGAATCTAATGTAGACAAGGATTGATCAATTTTTTTGACAGAGTTCCAATATGAGTATTTTGTATGAAGGTTGAAAAGAGACCTACAACCTGAAGGACACAAAGAGATAGGTCTATATAAGACACTATGAACTTATGACACTTCAAGACAAAGCTCACTAGCTTACACTTCACACAAACTTCAAGACACTAATAGTCTTAAACCAAGGTATCAGAAGGACAAATAGATCATGAATAGACAACATATATTTTTTAAATCAAACTTCACTAAAACACACTTAGTGTTAAACTAGAATATGAAATTGTCTTATATTGTTTCAAATAGTTTACAAAGTGATTTTAGTATAGATTTTCTATACCCAACCAAGGGATACAAATCAAGATTTAAAAGCTAATATTTTTAGGAAGAAATAATGTGAGAGAAAGAGAGAGAGAGAGAGATAAATTAGTGTTGAAATGGTCATTAATGATCCCAATTATAAGAAACAACCACCGCCACAATACTTATTGAGCCTTCCCATAAATTAATGTCATTGTGTCTTTCTCTGGCATGATGGAGAATATGAATATCAAGACTAGTTGTAGGAAACAATCCCCACTACTACATGGATCCTTCTCAATATCCTCTACATTAATGCCTTTCCCTATCTTCCTCAATCATGCTTGATGTTCTTCACATTATCAAGAAGTTACTTGAACTTGTTCATTGATGTTGTTTCTAACATTCCTTATTGCATCACCATTCTAAAATTTATTTTTAAATCCTAAACATAGATCTATTTTGGATGAAAACCAATCACCTTATTGTTTTTTTACAAATGAAGATCTATAGGCTAGGGTATATTGAATCTAGACAAGACATAAAACCTATATCTAGAAGCTCTCAAAAGCTTTATAGGGCTTTAAATGCATTAGATGTATTTGTAGAGTCTACTCCTAGTTATCCAAATCATGTTTGATATTGAATTTATGTATTCTACCTACTTAGGGTGGTTAGATATTTTGTCCAACATATCTACCTTCATGGAATATTATTGAATTATTTACCCTTGCTCAACTTGAGTCAAATTCATTCTCATGATGTCCCTTGATTTTGACTTTTGACCTTGGCCATTGATCTTGATATAGGCTTCTCGAGATTAAGACACTCATCTTTTTTGTGTTGATCCTATAGTCAGTATATCTATTTCACATGCTTACACCACGTGTCAACCTCATGTTTGATCTAAGATCATTAAATATTTGAATATATACACACTATTAGTATCCCTTTGTATAAATAAACATGAGACATAAATATTTTACCAGTTTAATGTAGTCATGACACTTGA
Source organism: Torreya grandis (assembly GCA_037957365.1). Classification (NCBI taxonomy): domain Eukaryota; kingdom Viridiplantae; phylum Streptophyta; class Pinopsida; order Cupressales; family Taxaceae; genus Torreya; species Torreya grandis. The sequence goes on from JARHVA010001622.1 coordinate 305,690, forward strand.
CAACTTCTCATTAGCCTTAATATCCTCTAACTTTTTGACTTAATGCTCATCATTGATCTTCAATGCATGATCAGATGTGATTCATTAGATCTTTTAGACCCATTGGCCTTATCAGTCTATGATCATTTTTAGATGTAGACTTTTCTCCCAATATTACACCACTTATCACTTACACATTCACCCTAGAGATCCTTTGACTTTTTGACATGATGCTTATTATTGATCTCTTTAGTACAATTAAACATGTGTCATTTATTTGTTTAGACCCACTAGCCTTGTCATTCAATGATTTCCATTATATTTGATCTTAGCTATTTATATTTGGACATGTGTCATTAATGCATTCATTTTAGGAACATTTGAATTCAAATGACTATTTGTTGAGGCTTAAACATGACGTCCTCGCATACATTTCACTCTGTAAGTCTAACTTTAAAGGTTTATATATTTAGATATAAATCTCATCAAGACATTAAATTTATAGAGGATGATCTAGGCATGAAAAACTTCATGTCCATGTGATCTTTTGGCTTTAGAGGCTTTCCCAAGTGCATTTATTAAACCTATAACCATACTAACTTGTCTATTTTTGTATGATGTGTCATGATGGTTTGGTTCTTCTAAACTTATGCTAAGAAATATTTATTAATCTTTAAAAGCTTCCATGAGTCCCTAGGGCTTATGTGAACTCATTCCGTGATGTTAACTGCATTGATCACCATGAGAACCTACTTCCTCAAATTTTGACAAACTATACTTTAAGTTCACTTAAAGTGTTTACAAAGCTTTATAAGTTATAGGTAACCTTTGGACCACTCATTACATCCATAAATTTTTTTCGCTCATCCATCCTAGTAAAATATTTACATGTAAGCCAAAATTAGACAATATTTATCATGACTTAGCTCACTTGACTAGCCTACTAGTCACGGAACCTAGAATTACTTGCAAAAGGTTAATTTTATAAGTAGCTTATCTATTTGGCATGATTCCACACACCTCAAAAACATGCCTCCCATGTCTCTCTTGAAAAGTAATCCATCTATCAGGACATAAGGTATACTTTTAAACCTAAAGTTCCTTATCTTGGTTCTATATATTCCTATAGGAAATTATCTTGACTCAAGGAATCTGAGTATATCATGTGTCTAATTGAAAGGTGTGTTGCTCACAACTACCTATTGGCTATCATGAACTACCAATACTTTATCTTTATCTCATTTTACCTCTACTATAAGGTGTTAACATAACCATCTATCCCTTAAATTTTTTTTAACTATAACTTTAAGGTCATACTCAATGAATTATGTCACCCATCTATCTCTTTTCTCAGTGAGGTCTTTGTTGAGTATAAACTCTTTAATACTTGGGTGTACCACCATGAGTATGATCCTACTATTGGAGACCATGTACCTATATTTCCTCAAACCTCTCACTACCACAAGTAATTTTTTATATATAGATATATACCTCTCCTCATACCCCTCTAAGGCTGTATTGAAGTAAGCAATAGGTTTTTCTAAACCTTTCTCATTCTACTACATCAACATGATATAGATTGTATACAACATAGAGAAGACATACAATTAGAATTATTTGTTGAAATTAGGATTAATAAGTATAGGGTCATGAGATATGGCCTCTTTAATGGCCTCAAAATTCCTCTTACCTTATTTGTTTCATATAAACTCATTTCATTTTATTAACATGTGAGTAAGAGGCTTGACCAACTCTTCAATGCCTAGAATAAACCTTCTTATAAAATTAATCTTCCCTAAGAAACTCTATAGATCATTATTATTATTTGGTGAAGATAAGGATAATATGGAATAAAATATTTTAGAATCTATGGAAAGACCATCCTTAGACACTACATGGCATAATAGTCTTCCCTCATGAACACCAAATATACGTTTCTTTAGATTCAATAACACACCAAATTCTCTACATCTTTCAAATACTAACCTCAAGTGAGAAATGTGATTAGATGGGTTCTTTAAAAAAATAGTGATGTCATCTAGGTATATTTATCACCATGTCATTGATAAAACATTCAAAGGCAACATCCATTCCCCTCTGTAAAGTTGCACCAACATTGGATAGTCCAAATGGTATTTCCATATATACATAAGTGCCCCACTTTGTAATGAAGGCAGTCTTGTGCCTATCTTATTCCTTAACCATAATCTAATTATAACCAAATTAGCCTTAAAAAAATTAAAATCTTTGATAACCTACCACCTTTTGAAGAATTTGATCCATTGAGGGTAGTTGGAAATGGTCTTTTAGGGACACTTTATTGAGGTCCCTAAAGTCAACACATAAATGTATTTATACATTCTTCTCCATCACTGGCACAAGGTTTGTGACCCATGAGGAATATTTAATGGGGAATATCATCTTTAAATTAATCAACTTAAACAACTCCCTTCTCATTAACTCCTCTACTTTTGGATTGATAGGACTTTATTTCTACCTGAATGGTTTTGCATTGCTCTTGAGTTCAATAATATGTTGTGCAATTTTGGGAAAAAAAACCTTCAAATCCTTGTATTCCCATGTAAATACATTGGATAAATCTTGGCATAAAGCATAAAATGTATCTCCCTCTTATAATGTGCTAATAATTAACTTCAACAATTTATCTATGAAGATCTCTATCTTTTAATAATGATCCTCCTTAGCTGAGATACATGCTTTACCTCTTCTCACTTGGTCATCTTCATTTAAGATAATTTTCATGTCACACACCCCTAATGAATCTTATTAGATCTCATCTACACTATCTGATCATCATACTAATGTTCGAATTTATTTTGATTCTTATAGCAGAATTCTACCTCTTGCATCAAAAACATATAATTTGGTCATCATTATCAAACACCTATTGCCAACTCACCTCATTATTAGGTATATCTAGCCTACATATTACCTTGATCTTGTCTTGACTCTAGTTACCTCTAACTCCTTCCATAACCTTATACTAATCTCCAATAGCTGAAATCCTATCTATATGTTTATTTTCCTCTCTTGGTATGGATTGTATATTGAATGCCAAGAAGTCCTCTATGTAATCCCATAAATGATGCATGTAGGATTTAAAATGATGTTTATTGAATTAAATTATGTCTCTCATTTGTTTCAAAACAATCTCACTATCACCCTTGACTTGAAGGAGTTTTATACCTCTTCTTCTTGCCTCTTCCATGTAAAATAGCTTCATATTCAACTATATTTGAAGTGCAACTAAATTAGAATCTTGCAGCTGAATAGTACCTCTGATATGAGGGTGAAACCAATATGGATCAAACTCCACTACCATTATTTGACCTTGATTCATCAAAGAATAAATTCTATAGACCATCTTCCTCTTATGTGGTGTTAGTTAGGCAAGGTATAACAGCAGCCTCCTCATACATATAATACACCCCTAAGCTTGATTCTTCAATATTAGTGTAAGGATCAAATCCATGACTATTAGCTACCCATTCATCTAAGAATATGTCTTAAATTCCATCAAGATGGTCATAAGGCTCTTTCCCATTAGCATGTTCATCCTTTTCAAATATGATACAACTAACATTTGCAAGGTTAGGTATTTAGGCTCTAGGTGGAACCTAGAGATAGGTTCTAACGTAATAGTGACCCTAGTCTCATATCTAATCTTGAAAACATTGTATGATCAGTCATAAGATAAATATCACCCTATTTTTACAATAAAGTCCCTAGATAGGCATATGGAAAAATATGGGGGTAGGTCTACAACTATTACATCTTAAATGATGACATAATTTGGGAAAGCTACCAATGTGATCTTAAGATATTTCAACATACCTACTATTTTAGTGGAGGAACCATCCAACTATAGAACACCATTTTCATTGGGCACATACTTAAGCTAAAACTTATTTGAGATGTCTTTAGGCATAACTAAGGTTAAAGGTCCTGAATCTATCATATAATTATGTACAATGTAGTCCCATATGATGATTGACAAATACAACGGAGGGGGTTTGACAACCTTAGGGGGATGAACAACATTATGAACTTTATCTTGACTAGGAACTTTAATTTTATTAGGTTGACTCCTATTTGTAAAAATAGTATTCACCTTATCAGTTATCTTATTCACATGAGTGACCTTGGAGAACTCTTTCTGAAGAATCTCTTTTTGTCTTGGAATAGATAGAGCATCATACATAGACATAATGAAGTTATCTTTTTTCATATGATCCAAAATATTTAAATGAAGACTAGTAATTTTGAATTTCACCTTCGAAGTAGAGGTTTCACTTGGTACTTGAGTGACATAAGGAATAAAAGGAGAATGTTTCTACAATCCATGATGTTGAGGAATTGGTTGAGTTTCAAGAGATTTGGAAGCTATATTTGAAGTGGTATGCTACTGATTGACTTGTGGTGTTATTGAAGAAGCTTCAAGATACCCCAATTTTTCATCTAACATCAACCTCTTAAACCTTGTATGGGCTAAAACTAGTTCATCTTCCCTTTGTGTAATCTACCCCATGTTTTCTACTATGTGCTCAAATATATGTTCCCATTTTTGAAAGTTTATGCACATGGTGTCAACTAGTGTCTTAACCATGTTACCTTGCTATTGAATTTGAGTTGGTGATAATGTCATTTTAGGCATTTTATCTTTATTCATTGGAGGGCCTTTTGGTGGAGGAGGCATTATGTCATGGCCTTTGAGTGAAGGATCATGTTGAAAACTAGGATCTTGATACATCTTTACACTTGTAGTCATTACCATCTCATTCAACTTCCCTCTTGATTTTCATTGAGCCTCTACTATAAGGTTGTTTTGTGTGGGGACCAAGGCTCTTGATCTACTTGTATCTGTGGGGTTATAACTATTATAAGATATACCTTGAGTAATCTAGCATTGGTATTATTGATTTGATGGATAAAGGGGTATATTTTAGGGTTGAGAAGAGTATTGGGCCTGGAAGGGACCTTGGTATGGCCTACATGAAGTCTATTATTATCTCTATAGAGCCATTAGCTTTTTGTTTTATGCTTAGAATAAACTCTCAATCCTTATAAATTTGTCCACTTGACCATTTTTAGGTTGAGCTTAATTATTTGGAGTGGTAAATAGAGTAATGATAGGTGGGATTTGATGAATCTCAGGGAAAAGTTGCATGAGAGGTCTTGGAATGAGTTTCCCCATTTGTATCAAACAATTTTCTACTTTTATAGCTATTTCATAATCCCCAGGTAGAGTTGTCCCACCCATAGACTAGATCATGACTGTAATCTTTGAATTCAATGATCTCAAATATTAAAAAAAAGCATAATTAGGTGTGGGTTTAATGATGACAGGGATCCTATCCCAAGTCTTTTGGAATCTATAGTTGAAATCAACCATATATTCTTGAGGTGTTCTCTTGATTTAAGTGAGTTGTTTAATAAGTAATACATGGTCACTGATATCCTCAAAATGTTTATATAGGCACTCATCAAACTCATCCCAAGTATTGATGGAGGAAAGATCTAGACCCATATACCATTGTAGGGCTTTGTATTTCAAGGATGTGATTAGTAGTCTCATGGCTATATTCTATTGCATAAGGTTATATACTAAACAAAGGTTTGAAATGTTAGCTATGTGTTGTATAAGGGTGGTGGAGTTTTCTCCTATGAAGTATGGTAGACTCTTCAAAGAGTAAATAGTGATATCATCATGTTGTTGAAGTTTAAGAGGTATTTCACCATTTAAGGGTACAAATTTTTTCATTTTGAGCCTTATCATTGTCATAGTAGGGATTGTATTTCTTAAAGAACTAGGATGACCAAGAGATGAATAATTATTTTATGCATAAGGATATATCCTATTAAATATTTTATTTTATATGAAGTAGAAGGTAGTTCAATTAATTCAAATGGAATACCTTTACTATTTGACCTCCTATTAACCTTTGGCATGAGAGGTATTATCTAGATGATGTTATGAAATTATCAACTTAGATAATCTTTAGCTTTTTATGATGTTAGATGTCTCCCTCTACTGCAAATCATTCTTCTCAACTCTAAAATTTGGCTATGATAAATAAAATTTGTCCCACTAGGCATGTTATAAACTATTGGAGGTTCTAGGCTACACCCTAGCTAAAATTAGAAGTGTTCAAGCCCTACTCTTAAACCTAGTCGAACATGGGAATGAACCTAGGTTATGGGTTACCTAATTTTAGGTCAAACCTCTAGGGTTTTTAATGAGGATATCTCCTCAGATATGAAAATTTTAATCTCTTTTCTTAAAACTTAATATATTGGGATGAAAAGGGGAGAAAATACATGAATGAAAACCTAATTTAAGTGTGGTGATCCACTAAATGTTCCATGATTCACTCTCAACATGGACACTTTCATGGCTAATAATGAATCCAATGGAGATAAGGATTGATCAGATTATATAAAAAGGTTACAAACATGAGTATTTTATATGAAGGTGTGAAAGAGACCTAAAAATTGAAGGATAGGAAGAGATAGGTCTATGTAAGACACTATGGAATCATGACACTTCAAGAGAAACCTCACTAGCAAACACTTCACATAACTTGGAAGAAACCAACAGTCTTAAATCAAAGTACATGAAGGACCTATAGATGATGAATACATAACATACATTCTATAAATCAAACATTAATAAAACACACTTAAAACTAAACTAGAATATGAAATTGTCTTGTATTGCTTCAAAGAGTTTAGAAGGTGATTTTAGTTGATGTTTGCCAGATGTAGTTAAGGGATATAAATAAAGAGTTCAAAGATAGTATTTATAGGAAAAAATAAGGTAAAAATATATAAATTATAACTAATGGGGTCATTAATGATCTGAATTCAAAGAAATAATAACCACCACAATCCTTCTCGATCCTTCCCCTGCATAACTATCACTATTTCTTTTTCTGATGTGATGGAGAATGTGAAGATAAAGACTAGTTGTAGGAAGAAATCCCTACTAATTCATGGATCCTTCTCAATCTCCTTTTAATTAATTGCCTTAATTATTTTCCTCAACCATGCTTGATTTTCATCATGTTATCAAGTAGTTACTTGATCTTTTTTATTGATGTTCTTTCTGACATTCTTTGTACCATCACCATTATTTTATTGCTTCTATATCTTGAATATATATCTATTATGGATGAAAACCAATCACCTTTTTATTTTTAATGTAATCATGATTATAAATGAAGATCCATAGGATAGGGTTTGTTGAATCCAAATGATATGTAAAACCTATAGATAAAAGCTCTCAAAATGCTTTATAGGGTTTTAATAGTGTTAGATGGTTTTGTAGATTTTGATCTTGGTTATCTAGATCACATTGGATTTTGCATTTATGTATTCAGCCTAATTGGGGTGGTGAGATCATTTTTCTAATGTATCTTCCTTCATGGACTCTTCTTTAATTACTTACCTTGGCTCAACTTGAGTCAAATTCATTATCCATGAAGTCCCTAGCTTTCAACTTTTAACCTTGGCCATTGATCTTGATTTGGGTTTGTCAATATTAATTTCGCTTGTCTTCTTTTCATTGACCCTCAATATCTTGTAGTCAATCCATTAATTTCATGTGCTTACACCATGTATCAACCTTGCATTTTATGTAAGATCATTAACCCTTTAAATCTATACACAATGTTACTCTCCATCTATATGAATGAACATGAACCATATATCTTCTAATAGTTTAAAACAATCATGAAACTAGTTAATTTATCATTATCCTTAAGATCCTTTGACTTTTGACTTGATGCTCATCATTGATATTTGATGCATGACTAAATGTTCTTCATTAGATCTTTAAGACCCACTATCCTTTTCAATCAATGTTCACCATTAGATCTAGATTTTGCTCTTGAGATTACTCCACTTATCATTTTCACATTCACCCTAGATATCCTTTAACCTTTTGACTTGATGCTCATTATTGATCTCTTTAGTATGATTAAATTCATGTCATTGATATACTTAGACACACTATCCTTGTCAATCAATGATCATTGATATATTTTATCTTAGCTCTTGAGATTTGGACACTTATCATCAACATGTTCATCTTGGAAACATTTCAATTCAAAAGGCTACTTGTCGAGGCTTAAATTTGATGTCCCAATGCACATTTCACTCTATAAGTCTAAATTTAAAGACTTATATCTTGAGATAGAAATCTCATCAAGACATAAAATTTGTAGAGGATGATCTAGGCATGAATAAATTCATATCCATGTGATATTTTGGCTTAAGATTCGTTCCCAAGTGTATTTATTAAATGTGAACCTAGACAGATGTATCCATTTTTTCATGCCATTCCATGATGGTCTAGTTATTCTTTACTTATGTTAGGAATTATTTCTTGATATTTAAATTCTCTAATGATCCTTGGGGCTTGTGCACACTCATTCTATGATCTTGACTACATTGATCACCATGAGAACCTACTTCATAAAAAATTGACAAATTATACTTTAAAGTTCAAATAAAGTGTTTCAAAATCCTTACAAGATGTATTTGACCTTTGGACCACTCATTACATCCAAACCTCTACTAATATCATCCATCCAGGTAGAATATTTACATGTAGGCCAAAATTCTCCAACAAAATGTACAAAAAATAAAGTTTGGTATTTGTTCTAATGTGCAAAATTACTTGATAGTGACCATTGAAAGGTCCAAAGGTAGTTAGAGTAGTTATAGGTGATAGGAAAATTGTAAGTTATAATTTTGGATACAACTTTTAGGATGCAATTTGAAGTTGTATGAGCTATAATGGAAATGAAAAAATAAAGTAATAATGGTATTTTTATTTGGAAGCATAAAGACATAGATCCTATTGTTAACCTCTATTCACTATTTAAGAAAGATTGAGTATGCATTTGAGTCTAAGAAATATTAGTGAAATGATGTTTGATATACATGAGTGTGTATTGATCCTATAGGAAAAAAATCTCCAATAATAATATAATAGAAGTTCTCACTTTTGAAATAATCGTTTCAAAGTTTTTAATCCTATTTACTATTCAAAGGATGCTTGAACATGCACTATGTGTGAAGAAAGTACAAAAGAAACATGGTTTTGAAAACCTATAATAATTTACAAGGATTTTATTTAATTTTCATGAAGTCCATTAATTTTTTTAAAGATTTCTCTATGTTCAAGTAGGTAAGAACTAGTATATAATTGACGATAACATTATAAACACAATCAATACGCATATCATTGTAAAAATATATAGTAGATGTGTTAAGGTGAGATAATAATGATAATAAAATGTGTATTAGGTATAAATAGACCCATATAATTCTTCATAGTTTATTTAAACTTTCTTAAAAGTTTAATGTTGCAAATTATTTCTTCTCAAGCTCATACAAACTATGTTAACCCTAAAATAGGGTTTTGAGGTAAAAACTTCACTTCTAGGAATTTTTACCATTGAAAATTTATCAAAATTGGTGATTTAATGGTGAAATTTTTTTTATAAGAGATTATGAGCATTTTTTTATAGTCAAGTATGGTTACTTATGGTTGTGGGTGACTATGTGTGTCACAAGACAATAGAATCCTAATTAGGTCTAGAGAAAGCCTTAAAGGAGGTTGAAAAGGATAATTTTGAGTATATTTATGTATATAAATTTCATGGAGAGAGATAAAAATATAGAGGATGTAAGGAAAGAACACTAGTTTCTCAAAACTAGTCTGTACCCATCTATACTATTCAAAAAGGCCTAAAAAAGTCTATAAGGAACCTTGTCAAAGTGAGAGAAGTTGTGTTGGTTGTGAAAGATGTATTAAGAGGTTTTTTGAGTTGTATAAGTATTCTAATAAGAATATCATGATCTTAATAAAGACCCTAAGAAACACTAAACAATTATTTAATTCTTAAATCATTAATGAGAATATATACCTATGAACCCTTATTTAGAGTTGGCATATAGAAACAAGACAAGTGTGGATTGTTAAGTGTTTTCTTTTGCATCAGTGTAACTTCTCTTGGGATATATAAATTCCTAATACAATCCTATCATATATTATTTCTTAGGGTAAAATCAATCCATCATCTAATAATAATGTGCAATCATTAACTTAAGTATGATTAATAGTATCCATGGGTCAGTCTTACATTACATCATCACCTCTCTTCCCATATTGGGAGAACTACATTTGGCCTAATATCCACACATAGACATTGTCTAAGGTAAATTATGTAGGTAGTGATTATAGACATAGGGTATCTAGGGTTATCTCAGCCATCATCTTCCCCATCATCCATTTCCCCAAACATGGATTAGTTTGTATTTATGTTTCTTCCTCGATTGTTTAGTACCTAGCCTTGCTCTCGGATACAATTATCTAATCCTTGCTTAGATTGAATTTGTTTACAACTTTTATATTTACATCCTTTGATTGTTTACATTTTATTATTATTTCTTTTCTATCTCTAACTATTCAATTGGTTATTTTATCCATTTTTATATCTCTAACCATTAAGTTGGTTATTTTACTTCATTTTATCTTTATCCATTCTAATGGTTATTTCCTTTACTTTATCAACTATGATCAATTTTTTTGTCATTAGAGTTACTCTTTGTTTGTTTGTTTATTTGTGTAATTAATGCCTAATATTGTTACAATTATTATTATGTATGTGTTCAAATTCATTTAAATTACTTTTTGTTTTCACATGTTCTTTTCATTATTATTTTTTGTGTTTAAAAAGAATATTTTGTGAAATACATAATAATACGATTATGGTTTTACTATATCATGACATACTTAGATCTTAAGCAATTTATTCTTTCCTTTTATTAATATGTTTAAAACATCAACATTCATCATGATTATTCAATATCATTAGTGGTAATGTGTTTTATGCTATTTTAAAAAATTAGGTTGCTTAAAGATCAAATATGTTAGAGATATAATGCAAAGAATAGAAACAAATGTAATGCATCTATGTCATATTCTAATCCATTCATCAAACTAATAATGCATCACATAAGTCATAAATCCATAATCAATATTCTAAAATAATTAAAAAATGTTAGCATAAATCAAAATGTAAGAAATATAAATAGTGCTACAATATATCCATACATCTGTCAATAAGGCATCCAATTTGTATAATTCAATAAATAGTCCACCAATATCTAATAAACATAGTAAAATGTTTCATAGATCAACATGAATATATATATCAAATATTTATATATAAAAGATACATCTCATAATATGTATACATCTATGAGCCAATCTATCATATATCTCGTATGTTTATATCTCATCATATCCCTCTAATGGAGTGTCTAGTATTGGGAATAGCTCCTCACATCATGGTGTGCCTTCTGGAGGACCCATAACACACTATAAATGTCCCACTAACCTCTCTAAATCTATATATTAAACTAATTTATCTGATGTCAAACATCTTACAGAGTACTGCCTAAATGATGGTGCCCTCTAAGAACATGGTACAACATCATTTTATAAGATCCTATAATATGTGGTCTACTCCATGGTCCTCATCACTCTATCTAATGTATCAATATGCCATTGTAAAAATAGTAGCACCCTCACATTTTCTATCTCAATCCTCATTATATCTCCTATTTTTAGTGTTGAGTCAACATTGTATAATCTAGAGTCTAATTCTCTACATCATGTGTAATCAATGATGTGTCTATGCCATCCCCATCTATCCCATATATAATTGAATATAATATATTAACCTCATACTTAATTGTCTAATAATATCCTTCTATTTCCCTCTACCATCAATTACACCCAATAATCTATACACCTCCTAGTGTAATCCATTGATATCTCTGTCATAAGCTCTAATATCCTCTTAGAGTCTATCAACAAGTGCATGCTCCTCTATAGATCTCAGAATATGTGAATAACCATCCACATCCACTCTATTAGTCTAGGTGCCCTATGCTTCTCTCATGATAACATCTTACTCCTCTATGTCCTCATTTTTGTCTACCTCTATCAATATAGTATCTCCTTCAACCCTCTACTTTGTATCTAGATCCATACTTGTATCCACATCAAAATCAATCCTTGCCTCATGAAAAATCTATAAATCCTCCATATCTATAATATCCAAGTCATATAGCCAACTAATCTCAATAAAACATCCTCTATCTCATGCTCATGCTGATCCTCTATCTCCTATAACAACCCTCCTAATTTGAGATCTCAATCATGTGCCTCATGGTTACCTACTCAAACTAGACACCAATCTTTACCTCTATGTCCATGGTGGTGTATATGGAATAATTAGTCTAATTGCTCTCTATCAAGCCCACAAATCAACATGTATATCAACAACTCCCATGTTAATAACATCTCATTGATCACTCTACCTAATAGTCTATAACTGTGACTAGTTATGGTTAACTATGGCTAGATCAATGGTCATCCCCCATTGTTCTTTCTACCTCACTAATCATGTAAATACATGTGGCCCAATTGGTATATTATGTTTCACCCTAAAATATCTCATCACCCTATTTAGGTGATATCTCTGTATGCTATAACCATGTGTCCTAATAATGTAAATGGGTTCATCATGTAGTCTATGTGAAGGTCATCATGTGTCTACTAAAATATAATCTCTATGTAAGTTCTCCAAGTGATCTAATAATCATTTAACTCATCAATAACCCTCTTTTAAAACTCTATAGCACCTAAATGTGGCATACATGTGCCAATAATAATGTGCCACCCATACACCATTGGATCATCTTTAGATTGAGTACTTATGTGTCCAATCAGCCTCACTATATTAATGTGCTCCCAACACCATACTTATAGTAATGTTGAAGGACCAATCTCTATATAATCTAAATAAACTACATAATGTAAATCCTAGTATAAATGTGTTAAAATACATGGACCCCATGCAAATCTCTCAACCATATCCATCATATCTCCAATCACATGTAGTAGACCAATAAGACATAACCTCTCACTCTTGTCAAGTAGTATAATACTAGTGATGACATCTAGGAGAATAATAGTCAGATAATCCATTTCCAATCTAGTATAATAATCTACATCTACATCACCTCTAATAATAGGAATCAAACCACCACCAAAAATACTAAATAATGTGATGTCCTATGGACCTTTCCCCTAGTATACATATCTCCTTCATAGTAGAACACATATAATCTGATATACATCCTCTAATGTGATAGTCATCTCTTATAACAATAAGTAAAATGTAATAGTCTCACTATGCCATATATCTACAAGTGTTGTCAACATCACTCTCTCTTCTTGAATCTCTATCATTTTTGTAATGTAAGATAAGTTTATTGCCTCTAACACACCAAACTTATACTTTGTAAAGATTTCCATTTGTTTCATTGCTTAAGGTCTCTAATCTCAAGTCACAAGTACCGATAATACCTCCTAAAAATTTCATACATTAACATCTAATTAATATTACTTACCATTACATTAAAAATTATTACTATGCTAGAATCACTCAACAAAATAACAAAAACAAAAAAAAAATCAATCCATTTGCTCGTATATCATTTTCATACTATTTATCATTCTTCTTTCATTATCTACAACACATTTTCACTTCTAAATTTAGCATTTTTGCTCCAACATTTTTTAATTTCATTATCTATCCATTTAATTTTGCCTTTGATTGAATCCTACAATTTTTCTTCTCTATTGAATGAATTTGTTTCTTTGTCCTACAATTTCATTCGCATATTTAACAATTTTACCACTACTAAATTAAAAAATCACAATTATACCTATTTTAGAACCTAAAATGTTTTTTCTTCCTTTTTCAATAATTCACCTCTGTTTTATGAATTTGCATTTACCTATAGTGAATTTTCTATTTTTGATGCTGCATTTGCCATTTTTATAACTATGAGTTCATTTTCACTCCCTTTCTATCCTAATTAATGACCATAAATGCAAAAAAAATCAAACTTAAAATAACTTACCTGAGGCCCACTCATTTTAGGTCTCTTTAAACCTCTTACTCACTCTGCTTGGTGCTCATGGTTTGGAATATGATCCATATTTCCTCCAAGCTCTTAGAGCAAATCTCTCAAATAAATTTTCTTAGAAAATAGCATTGAAAATCAAATTTTGACAAATGAATTTCCATACCCCATTTTTTCTACTTATATTTTTATCTTTTCTCAAATATCTTCCTCCCACCCCTCCATAATACTCATTCTTTATTCATTTTTTAAATTTCTTGATACATTAAATTGATTTATTCTAAATTTGTTTTTAGCATCTTGCAACAATCTATCTATGTAAAATAAACCTTATCATTTGTATGTCAATACCTTTTTGTATATTTATATCCATATCTTATTATCACTAGGATATACCATTCCCATAACCACTCAATTGAAACCTACATCATTAACAAAACATTAAGCATGCAATCTCTGAATGGTAAAAATATTGTTTTTCAAATCCATACACTAGTTTTAATTAACTAGGGGCAACCTTTTTACACAACCATCTTCTTTTAAGTTTTACATAAATTCTATATCAAATTGATTTATCATTTATCTACATCACTTTTTCCATTTCCTCTTTTCATTAATTTTGAGTGTTTATCTATTTTCTCGCACAAACCCTTGAGGGGGAATCATCACACTCATTTTTATTGATTTAAGGAAAATTTATCCATTTGTTTTACTATTATTTTAAATAGTATTGCTTCATAACACTATTTAAAAGAGGGTAAAATGTAGAAACCTAAATTTCATTTACTGTTAAAATGTACCTAAAATCCATTTAATAATTCTTCTTAAAATCATTCATCACATCTCCCTCCAAATTTAAAATATTTAATAAGTCAAATTAGTAAATGATACAAACTTTAAATCCTTATTTTAAATATAAAATCTATATTTTACACCTCATCTAAAATATTCCACCTTTTCCTCCCTCACATATTGACTCATCCCAACCAAACCCACAACTTTCTCAAACTCTTTTGAGTCATCCCCTAATTTGTTAAGAAATTTGAATCAATCATGTTAACTTAACTAAACAATCTCATAATTATCTCATCCATTTGAAATGGTATTCATCCTTATGGGTGAGGACTCATTAGCCACCATTTATTATTTGGATCATTTAATAAATACAAATAATCCTCCACCATTGGATCTTCCTCCAAAAAACTATAAATAAGCTTAAAAACCTTCATTTTCAAAAAGGATCTTGACCTATCTTAATGAATTTATATTAAATTCATAAGAGAATATAAGTGAATAATAGTGAATCAAAGCATACAAAAAATCATTTTACACTAAAATGCTTCCCATTCTTTTTTGCATTGGAAGAGTGAGCAACCACATTTTTGAAGATCAAATCAAGTTTACATTGTAATGGAGAAAGCCTGCACATATGAAGTATAAGTTTTTTATTTATTTGTTTCTCTACCTTAGGTTGAATTTATCTTAGATTAAGATTTCATTATTAGTTTATTTCTTAGAATTTATAAAGTTAGTTCAGACTTACCATTCACAAAATAATTTTTTATAAGTTATGAATGACCTCTTTTTTATTTTGATAGTTGGGCTTGCCATGATTATTAGGGGATATGTGAATTTTAATAGGTAACAAGCATCATAAATTTAATAGTATACCATCCTTTTTTCCATTATAGTGAATTTGGATGGAGGGAAATAACTAGAGGATTTGGAAGTAGATTGTTCACTTGTGGATGGTTAAATAGTAGATGTAGAAGGTAACTCATTAGGATGAATGTAATTGGGAAGTTTAGGTGACTCCTAAATAGGTGCATAGGTATATTTAGTAAATGGTAGATAGTTATAATTATGATATCTACATTTCAGTAATTTTTAATATTGGAAGGGTTGGGGATCACTTTGAATGGTAACTTCCATACCATCATGAGAAAACTTCACACATTGATAAAGGGTAGATGGAATAACACTCATGGTATGGATCCAATGATGACTAAGAAAGAGGTTATATAAAAGGTCTATATTAAGTAATTAGATCAAAGTATCTTTAATGACATACCCCACCTTAAGAGGAAGATAAAAATTTCCCACTCACTGATTATTATTATTATTATTATCATGTGCCTTTATAGTATTAGTATTGGGTTCTAGTGTTGTTTAATGTACTAAATGTTTTCTCAAACATAAATTGCAAAAAATTAAGTTTGAACCATTTTATATAATCATCCTTTTTACTTTGTGATTAGATATGATGATCTCTATGTATAATAGGAAGGTTATGATATGAATCCATGGGTAAATTTCTAAATGTTATAAATTTACTTAACTTTTGGAGGACAAGTGCCCCACAAGTTCTTTAAAATTAGATGGATTTATATTCTCTATAACTTTGTATTCTTACAATGTTTTATACAAAATGTCATTATAAGTGGGAGACATCTTGAAAATATCCAAAATGTAAACTTGGGATAGAATTTTATTGACTTGATTTATAATGGTATATTTGTCTTAATGGATAGGCAAATGGACACTTTGGATTGTAATATTTTCAAGCATTGTAGTGATGACACAATCGTGGGATTTAATCATAACAACATAAACATGTTGATCCATATAGTAATTGTATAATCAAAGGGGTGATTAGATTTATTTAAATTGTTCATTTGATTTTGATCTTGTTTTTTTTATTTTTACATTCTTGTCATGTTTTATAAAGGGATCTTGATATATCCATAGTTTTTTATTGTTGGATGTTGATACTTGTTTGTACACTGCTATTTCACCATTGTCAAGAACATCTTGGATGTAATTTTTTATTATCATCCCATAGTCTATGGAATGACCATTTATTTTTTGGTAGTCAAAATTTTAATTATATTTTTATCACTTTAGTTTTGGAACATTCAAATCCTAAGGTTTTTTAAGTGTAAATATAACCATATTTGTAATAACCAACTTTTGAAAGATGTTGGTAGTAAATAGGACTAAAAAATCATAGAGTATAATTGATAGACACATGTGTGAATCAAACTATTTTGTATTTGTTATCTATTTTTGTATGAGTTTGGCACTAAAAATCATGTCAAGGGTATTCAAAATGTGAAGTATTTCATCTTTTTGTAGAGAAAACATAGAATATGAAGTGACAACATTCTATAAAATATGTATATATAGTTCTTAGTTGTATTGTAAAAGATTTTAAATGTTATATATATTTATATGAAGTTATGAAATAATTTCCCTTGTAATATCTTTTATCATTGTTTTATGTGTAGTGAATACTCTATTTGTTTACATTTGTTAATCATGTATATTATACTAAATGTTCTATAATTATGAAATATGAGTTTCACACATAAATATTTTATCTTTGACTAAAGAATGGTTTGGTTTAGTCTGAGTTACTATCTATTATATATATTTATTAAACTTTTCATAGATATCCTTGTAATAACATGCTCTAATATGTTTTCTAGGTACCTCTGCTAATAATGTCATAGTGAACATGGATTTTTAAAACATGTTTTGATTGATAAGAAGATAAATATATTTAATGAGATGGATTGATAAATGAATTTTAATTATTTTTAGAGGAAAAAGTAATAATAATAAGGAGTTACACATAATAAGTTACTCACGAACACATTTAATGTGAAATATATGATATTTTATTGTGGAAAGTTTCTATATTATTAGTTATGTGGTTATAAAGATTGGAAAACTACTATTTTTAGATGTGGAGGACATAATTTTCATCTTAGACAAAATAAATACTAGAAAATCTATGAATATTATAAACCAACTAGACCTGTATGATAGATCATTGGATAAAGACAACCCTTGATGGATATTTAAAAAAAATTATATAAGGATATTTGGACTTTGAAGATACACAAGACTTTTTTATGAGATGTATCTAAGGAAAGCTTATCCAACGACTACTTAATATTATCAAGATGTTGGTTATTAAAAATTGCATGATGCCTACCCCTATCAACATGGAGAAGTCACTTTGGGTGTTATGGGGATGAATGTGATGTAAGAGTGAATTATGAATAACTTGAACCCAACATATGGAGGATTTATAGAAACAAAGTGATAATAAAATTATGGGATTAGAAATATATTTTCAACAACAAATAAGGTGGATTAATAAAAATAACCCAAAGGTAAATATGAATAAGATTAGGAGTAAAATAGAGGATGTAGAAGATGGGGAGCCCAAATATAGGATACATAATTTACATAAATTATAGAGTTTGGAGATTATGTAATGAGATGAATGGAAAGGATCAACAAAGAAGAGGATAAATATTGCGATAGAGAGGATATGAAACATAGAAGGGAGGAAGCATAAAGTAGATTAGTAGTAGAGCAGTTAGATTATAGTTGTAGATCATAGTTACAAGGAAAGATATTATTTAGACTACTGAAAGAATATTATCTAAAGGAAGTTATTTAAAATCATAGGAAAATCATAGGTTCATTATCATAGATAAAAGAAGTTGAAAAAGTAGATCATTTATTCTACAAGTATGCCAAAAATAAAGTAAAAAGGTTGGGAGAGGAAGAATTTGGTTTAAATCATTTACTGATAAATTTTTAAAACTTAGTATATAAACTAAGTAAATAATAGGCAATAAAAATTTATAAGAGGTTGGATTAGATTTGAGCACTAGTTTTAAGACGTTCATAAGTACTAGTTCATATAAGCTAGTAATAGGAGTTACAAGTACACCAAGCATGGAATTTATTGTAGTCATATTTATTACTTTGGTACCATATGATGGGTTTTTTGAACCTAAAAATTATTTTTTAACTTATGATATGAAATGGAAAGTTAAGAGAGTGACCACTGAGGATGTAAAAAAGTGTGAACTCATCACAACTTTAATAGACTAAGATATAGAATTAATTTACAAAAGGGATGTTACTTCCTTAAGTATTCAATAGGTTAATGACTAATTAATTAGAGAGTTCAAGATGAAAAATTCTCAATATAGACCATTTATAATCTTAAAGAGATTCAA
Organism: Torreya grandis; assembly: GCA_037957365.1. Taxonomy (NCBI): domain Eukaryota; kingdom Viridiplantae; phylum Streptophyta; class Pinopsida; order Cupressales; family Taxaceae; genus Torreya; species Torreya grandis. Next base: position 324,745 of record JARHVA010001622.1, read on the forward strand.
CATCAAATTGGATAATTGGCATGGGAGTATGATCATAGTTTTTCAAATGTAATGAACAAAGTTGATTTTATTTTGGAAGATAAATATAAAGTTTCCTATTTTTTGGAGGGATTATTCTCAAGGAATAATTTTGCCATTATATAGTCATAATTATTTACTAAGATTGATGCATGAGCATCTACACTATAATTATATCCTAATGAGGATTATGGATATGATCTATCAATTGGCTCTAAACCTGAGATGAAAATATATTCTTTTATTAGGAGTATAAATGAGCTTCATGAAAGAAATAAACCCAAGTTGGGCTTATTTTGTATGGAGTAGGGTAAATAAAGGCATCATTGGAATGATTATCCTAAAATCAAAAATATTTATATGACTTACGTGGAGTAATAAGACATGCTATATGAAAATGTCACATATTATAATAATACATTCAAAAACCATGAAGCTTGTATTGTAGTTCTTTTAAGTTAATAAATCATGACAAAAAGATTTATAGTGATTTGTATGAACTAACATAAGACATCACTAATAATTTTTTCATAGTTGTAATAAAAAAAACCTACTACAAAGCAGGGAATTGCAATCCCAAATGTAGAAATATCTAGCACAACACAAGGTGTTCATAGGTGGATTCCTTCATTGCCACTATATCAAACCCAAATTTTGGCTAGATGGACACCATTGTATGCACAATATTAGTACCAATCATTAGTGAACACTAAAATTACTCAACCATAATAACTAAATTAGGATCCATCATCTACTCAATGATAATATGGTGGATATAATGCTTAATAACATCAATGGGGTTTTTATGGGAAATAATAGTAAGGTTTGCATTTACAATAAAATAAATGAGGATATATAGGGGATACCATGGTGGATACTAGGGAGTTTAGAATAATGATAATTGACATAATCATTAGATAATTAAGTTCCTTTTTTGTGACAAATATAATCACTTTTCATAAATAATGTAAAAATAATAATGACATCCTCAATGTAATCAATCTCAAGAATAATCTACCAATCAAGATGGAGTGTTGAATCAAAATTGTGTGGAAAAATAAATAACTTTTTCTTTTATAACACAAGATGAAGTTTTTAATTAGGTTATGGATATTGGAGAGGAATTCTATTCAAGTAATACACTTGTAAATTTCCAAGAAGAGGACTATTGTGTAATAAATCAAGTGGGCATCTCAAGTAGGGTGGTTTATAGTTTTATTAAAACCAATACTAGGTCTAAAACAAGGGATATTAAAGTGGTACAAGAGAGTAATAAAGATTCATATGAAATTCACTCCATGAATCAAGGGATAATAGAGCCTAATTTACCTCCTAAGGATTAATAATCTCAAAGAAATAAAAATAATAAGAGTACTTTTGTACACCAAAATAAGAAAGCCCAAAATGATGTCATAACTCTTAAAGGACAACCAAGATTGTTACTTCTACTCTCAACATAGTGGATCAAATGAAAAAAATTCATGTAAGTGTGGCTATGTGAGATGATTTTTATATTATATGATAAATGGATATGTTAAATATGAGCTATTTAAGCTTATCTCATCATTAGTATTAGATAGAAAGGGTACTTCTATGTTAATAAATACATTCAAACCTAGTGAGTCATAACAAGGTAAAGTGAACAAGACTCCTCCCTTATAAGTTTCATTGATCATTGGTGATTATTTGGTAAATAATTATATGATACACATTGAAGATAGTATCTTAGTCATGCCAAAGTAAATAGAAGATAAACTAGGCCTCAAATATGATCCTCATACTAAAGGTGTGTTACAAATACATATATCATCCACTAATATAGTTGGTGTTATCCAAGTTTTGAATATAATACTTCATATTTATCCTAATTTATCCATTTCTCAATATGTGGTTATTGTTGAATTTCCATCATAATTTTCCATAATCTTATCAATGGACTTCATGGCAAAGATTAGTGGTTAATTAACATCAAATTCATCCTACATGGATTTTAGGACAAGATATGGCACCAAAATACTATTAGATCATAACCTATCTCAATATTTCACATTAAGACATAAACACCAAATGTTATTAATGTTAGTTGTGTTATCATCAATGAGGATGATTATCCTAATGACTAATAACAAATTATTCCTACTAAAGAAATTTAAGATATCTTCTTTGATGAATAAGGGTAGAAAATCATGAGTTTGACCCATATAAAGGTGTTGAAAATGATGGTCTTGGGTTATATTGATTACATGAAGAAGGTACACTAATACCTTAAATTTTTAAGAATAATTAGGATAGTTATGGTTTGCATAAATTATTTTTTAATAAATCAATAAGAAAGAATGAATTAGGTGAATGGATAATGTTTATTTATCCATCAAATTAAAGGTACTATTCAACCATTAGATTCTAATTTTTTTGTTCTTACAATACAATAGAATATGAATCTTTTATATATGAGATTAAATGAGAAAGGAAGAAAGGAGTCCAATAAGTACAAGTCATTAGAGATAGTGAATTAGTTATACATAAATTAGGAAGTAGGAATGAATCTAAGAACATATTTTTTAATTCCTAAAAACATATAGTGTGGCACCTTATTAAGGATTTTGATGATTTTGACATCAAATCAGTCTCAAGTGAAGATAACCAAAATGTTAATAGGTTGGAATTAATTGGAGCTAAATTTGGCATCCCTAATGATGTCAAGAATCCTAAAACTCAACCACAAATCATGCTAGTTGTAAGACCATCAATGCTAGACAATAATATTAATTTGAAACTATTTGAAAGTGACAAACAAAAAGCATGTTTTTTCCAACATGAGGTTGAGTTCTCTTGCAAAAACTAGGCCAAGTTGTATCACCAGTATAGGGACCAAATTGTGTAATTAAGTTATAACAATCTTCTTAAAGATATAGTTACTCTTAAAGGCATATTAAATTAAATTGATAAAATGAGGAGATATAAATTAATAATGTCTACTAAAGAGGAACATCATGATAATGTGTACATATTTAAATATAAACTCCTAAATCTTGGATAAAGGTATGTACTCCATAAGATAAGGATACATTCATTAAGTTATGTAGAGAATTTTATGATGTCTCTATTTAAGACTATAGTGACCTCAAGGGGTTTGATCCCTCATTAGATAAACACACTATATAAATTGATCCCAATGTTAATCATATAAGGGAAAATAAAAGACACATCAATCCTAAATTGGAGATGCTCATGAGAAAATAACTTAACAAGTTGATAGAGTTAAAAATTATCTTTCCCATAAAACACTCTTCATGGGTTACCAAATTAGTTCCTATGATAAATAAGAGTAGTTATATTAGGTTGTGTGTATTTTATAGTGTATAATAATGTCTCATTGAATGATCACCATCCTCTACCTTCAATCAATAAAATCCTTCAACTAGTGATAGGTTCTCAACATTTCTCACTTTTGGTTGGCTATTCAAGCTACAACCAAGTGTTGGTAAAATAATAATATCAATATAAGACATCCTTTACTACCAAATTGGGGACATATGCCTATAATAAAATGAAATTTTGGGTTTTTAAATGTAGGTGATACATTTTAAAGAGGCATGGATATGGATTTCTAAGATTTGATCAATGAGATGGTACTAATATACCTTGATGGCATAACCATTTTTTATAAAGATGCTAGTGACCACTTGAATCATCTAAGGATAATATTTTAAATATATATACAATGTGGGGTTTTTCTCAACCCAAATAAGTTTGTTTATTATATTCAAAAGGTTAAATTACTTGGTCATATTATTTCTAATGATGGGCTTGCTAGGTAACCTAATACGATGAGTGTCATACTATCTTTATCATTTCCCAAACATAAGAAATATTTGAAAAGTTTTCTTTGGAAGGGTAATTTTGTTATGAGGTTCATAATTTTATTTTCCACTCTTGTAAGGCCTATAAAATCCATTTTAAAGAAGCATAAATCATTTGTTTGGACCAAGGAAGGGAAATCTAGATTTGAGGCCATCAAATAAGTTATTGCTCAAGAACCTACACTAATCAACCCTAATTTTCATAAATATTATTTATTTTATGCTTATACTAAGATTTAAACCATTTTTTATATGTTAATTCATCATAATAATGGACTTGAATAGCTTATATATTTTTTAGTTAAGGACTAGAATGCTATGAAGATAGGTACACATATGTTGAGAAACAAGTATTAGTATCTATAACAAGTCTTAATAAATTTAGGCATAAGGTTTACAACAAAAAAAAATACATGTAATTTTAACTCATCAAATAATAAGAGACTTACTCTTGAATAAAGAATTAAATGAGAAAAGAGCTGGATGGATAACTAAGGTGCTAGAGTATGATGTTGAGATCAACGCCACTAGGCTAGTGAGAGGAAGAGGGATATGTGAACACCTAGAATTATACCTAAAAGAGGAGGAAGATGTGGTTTTGGTTTTTTAAAAGTGTCATAGTATATATAAAACTTCATCTTGTCTAAGTTGGACATTAAATGGTGAGGTTACTCCAAACAGGGAATGTCCTATGGGCCTAGATTAAGCAAGAAAGAGATACTTCAAATTATAAGTAGTACCTCATGTCCTTGTGGATGGGTTTATTTTTAGGAAATACCTAAATATAATTCTACTAACATGTTTGTAAACAATCTAGATTGATAATATTCTAGAACATTTCCATGATGGACTAGTTGGAGGTCATTTTGCATCTAAAACTATAGCTATAAAAATAATGAGGGTTGGTTAATATTGGCATATATTATTCAAAGATTCATATGATTAGGTCATAAGATATAAAAATTGTGCACTCTTTTTAGGAAAAATAATACTTGTACACCATACTCTTCATCGTATTGAGCCTGGATAACCGTTCATGTAGTGGGGACTTGACTTCATTAGAATGATCAATCCTTCATCTAGTACATGCCATATATGGGTCCTTAAAGGTACTGACTATTAAATAAGGTGGTTAGAGGTAGTGTCCCTTAATAAGGATAATTAAAATTTAATTATTGACTTATATCACAACCTTGTGACAAGGTTTGGGGTACTTTTAATAATAATTTCTTATAATACCATGGCTTTTAGAGGTGTAATAAGAATAGAATGGGCTCTTCAATATGGTATGTACTTGAGTAATTATTATAATTAATACCCTTAATTCAATGTTCTAGGTGATCCCACTAATAATAAATTAATTATAAGCATAAAGAGGACAATAGAAGATAATCAAAAGACTTGGCACACTAGGTTAAAGATAGCCCTACGAGTTGATAGGATCACTCCAAAGATTTCCATTGGTAACTCAAATTATATGATTATATATGGAAGAGAATATCATCTACCCAGTTTACTCAATTTACAATCTCTTGATTTGGCACATCAAATTAATAGAATAGATAATGATCCTATGGAGATAAGATTGGCATAATTAATGGCTTTAGGGGAAGTAAGAGATCATGTTATGCACACCATGGAAGGTCACCAAGAACAAGTGAAAATAAACTTTGAGAAGAGAGTTATCTCAAGAACATATCAAGAAGGAGGTAATGTCTTAAAGTGGGATGGTGATAGAGATAATCTTGGTAAGCACACTAAGTTTGATGCATTGTGGAGTGGACCTTATATTCTCATTGCTTGTAAAGAACACAATGCCTTTCATCTTGTAATAATCAATGAAGAAAAATTGAGTATCCTAGTCAATGGGATATAATTAATTATGTGTTATCGACGTCAGTTTTATAACTTTTCACATATTAAAGTATGTCTTTATGTTCCCTAAGTTCTTCATGAATAAGTATGTGTCATGTTTGTTGTATGTTGTTCCTTCCTCTAAGTGTCTTATGGCACATGTGTGGTGTGGTTCTTTTATGTTTGTATAGTTTAGTTGGTTTCAAATTTTTTTTCAAGTTTTATTTTTAGTCATGACTCCATATCCCAATGAATGTACTAAGCCACTAGCCTATATGCATAGTTGAACATACATTCCTAGAAGGTTACCAAAGATGTTAGCTAAATTATAGATACCATAGACTAGGTTCATTAAAAAAATGACTTGTCATGTTTTATAACCTTGTTTATATCCCTTACATGCCTTTTGAGGTCTTAAAATGGTCTTGTTAGGGTTTTATAAGAAAAATATAAGGTTTTTTTGACAAGTTTAAGGCACTAGATTTTATTAGTCTTATGCTAATATATTCATATCATGATGTGAATAATGTTAGTAAAATAATATAAAAGGTTTATTTGTTACCCCTTAATTCATTCTCGCCATTCATCACCTTGCATTAATATTTCATACATGTTTGGAAAAGTCAAGGTTGATTTACCAAGTTTAAGGTAAATAAAGTTGAAGAGAAAAGAGCATATAAACAAATCAAATGTATGTCAAAACCAATAAAGATTATATATATATATATATATATATATATATATATATAGATTAATATTTATCCAATATTTTAAATGATTTATATAACTTGCACATATGTTAAGAATGTCATATCATGTCATTTTTATAGGTTCAATGTCTAGAAGAGAGAGAATCACTCTTAAGTAGGAAATTTTAGGCACTTATATGGAATTGAATAATTCATCTTCAAATGAAAACATATTTATATTGTCTCTTCACCTTATCCAAGTCATATTCATGAATATCACACTTAAATAGGTCCTGATATTGTAAAATTTAGATCAGAACCTCAATCAGCTTCTTTGAAGACTAGCAAGGGTCAACTTCATATGCATGGTATAGATAAAGGAGAGAGAGTCATGAACTAATCTTGTGTTAAAAGAAAGGGGGTATAATGGAATTTATTTTTTGGAATTAGTTCTTAAATTTGTACTGTAATAATTATGAATAATTGTTAAAATCATTAGGTGGTCTTAAACCCTTACAAAACCCTAAGGTCTCTATTTTGAGCATGGTTTATGAATGAATGAGGTATTGAAGGTTGAAAAAATACTTTAAAATACTCCTTATTCCACAATAAATCTTATAAAGCTTTCATATTCCATCCTTTTGTCACGTGTGATCCCAAGAAGAAAAGATATATCTATTTGTGCATAGTTTGTAGGTTAAGATTATGGTTTTTTGATGTTTCAAGGTGTTCTATAGACGGATTTATATTAGTGGATATATCAAATCACATATTTAATCCTATCAATGATATGTAGATATATTTAATATACAATAAATTTCCACTTCATAGTAAAATTTCCCAATACGGTGGTCATTTGTAGTCCTCCATAAGCACTCATGAATCTTGAGAAAGTGAATAACATTACTACATGGAAAGAGTGTCAAATGGTTTTGAGTGATATGTTTTTTCTCCTAAGAACACATGTTATCTTATAAAAACATAATAAATGCTAATATGGGCAAAATATCACTTTCTCATGTCTCAATGGTTTTTTTTCTAAATAGGGTTCAAGAAGGCTAGTGAACCTACATATTTATAGAACTGTCAATCAGAAGTAGCCTCAAAAGCTTGTTATAATGAATTAATGATCTCAAAATGAATAAAAATATAGTGTTATTATTATTATCTAAAATCCCTCTAGATATTTTAAGGACTTATGAGACTCAAGGCTAATCCATCTTGCACTCAAGGAGACCATGTAGATTGAGTTAGACTACCAAGGCTTAGAGGAGTATGGTGAGATTTCAAAGGGAGTTTTGTATTTTGAACATGTTGAAATTATAGTAAGGATTTCAATTTTCATATTAATTTTATTCCACATGACACCATGGGTTAAAAGGTACTCAAGAATGAGAAACCATAGTGAAAAGAAAAATCTAGGTCTAATGGACTAAATATAGAACTATGGCAGGAAAAGTCACCAACATGAATCATGTTTGAGGAAAAATAAGGTATATAAGGAATTATAAGGGTAAAAATGGACATGTGTAATTTTTGGCCAAATTTATCCCACATATAAAGCTTATGCCTAGATAGATCAGCTAATTAGAGTTATTGATTGACCAAATGATCAAATAACTTGAGAAAATGAAGAAGATGGACCAAACTATCATCAAACATCATGAAAAAATTGATAGGTCAGTGTGGTTACACATTTAATAAATTAATATTAAAAATACTCTCAAGATAAAAGGTCACATGAACATGAAGTTCTTCATGCCTAAATCATGCTCTACAAATTTCATATCTTGATGTCTTTTCTACCTCAAGATATAAATCTTCAAAGTTGAACTAGCAGAGTGGGACATGCATGGGGACATTAAGTTAAAGCTTTGGAAAATAGACATTTGAATTCAAATGTTCCAAGGATGAACATGCAATTGATATATGTCAAGATCATGGAAGCTAAGATCAAATCTAATGATAAGCGGTGATCTAATAAGTCAATGGGTCCTAAAGATCTAATAAGATGCATTCAATCATGCATTCATAGATCAACAACAAGCTCACAATAAAAATTTCAGTGGATAATGAGATTGAACATGTGGATGACAAGTGGTAAGATCATGGGTTCCCTAAATAAGATCAATAAATTGCATTAACTAGCAAGGCTAATGGGTCTAAATAGATCAACAGTGCATGATTCATCATAAAAAAGTAGATCAATGATAAGTGGTGGGTCAAAAGGGTAAGTGGATCCTAAAAGTAAATTTGTGTGTGAAAAGTGTCTTAAGTGCATTAAAATATTAGAATATATATGCTCATGCTCATTCATACATAAAAATATCAATGACCAATATTAAAATTCAAAGCCAAGAGATTTTAAGCAGATGTCAAATGTGACTTAGGTCAAACTAGAGAAAATATCTCAAAGGGACATACCACCATTTGATCTCAGTCAAGCATCCTCAAGAAAATTCATTCATATATTCATGATGCTTATGATGAAGTTTTATTTCCATTAAAGCACAACCTTAACCTCTAGTTCAAAGATTTTTAAATGGGGCCTATTTTTTGGTGTGACAGTATTGTTTTGTGACTTTATCATTTATATTTGAAGAAGATCTATGCAGATAATGAGTCCTTGGCTTCCACAAGGTTTAGATGTAAAATAGGTTTGTCACACCTAATATAGTTCAAAAGGGAATATATGTGGCATGTAGGTTTTCATCGATATTATAGCTATATGAAAACCAATAAATAATATTGGTTTTCAATCTATAGTAAAGATCCATATTCAATTTGGAGAATATGAAAACATAAATGAGATATGGTGGAGTGTTTCATCATTCAACATGGTCATTAGCTCTGAAAATAGGTAGCTATGACAAGCCAAAATAGAGATGGTGATGGCTTTTTCAGAATTATAGATATGAGGATTTTGTTCTCATAAATAGTGAAAGCAAGTGGAAGGTGGTGTGGAAGATCAAAGAAAAGAGATTTTGTGATTAGAGAAGTATTTAGAACATTCAATGTTGTTTAGATCTTAAGGATATTTCTTCCTTGAAAGGATCATGACCCATCATCTTCAAAACAGACTCTTATCTTCTAGTACTTTTCTTAGCCAATGAGAATATCTTGAAGACTAATTAGACCAAATGCAGGTTAACATGTTGATCATGGATTAGTCTTGATTGGATCCAAGTTTGTTAGATAATTCATTTAATGGTGGTATCTCATTGATTGTTTTTAGTTAATGTTCTCCCTCTTCTCTCTTCTCCCTTTATATCACCCCATTCTCTCTCTCTCTCTCAGATTCTAGACTCTCAAAAGGACTCTTTGATCTTGAAGAGTAGGGGAATATATGAGATATTTCAAGATATTCTCATATTTATTAGGCTAAATACTATCAAACATTTGTAATAACTACATCTTGATGCAATAATAGACTTTCTTTACCTATTTGTTGCCTTAGATCTATGTTAAATGAGTTGTGTATGATGGCATAGTGAAGGAGAATATTCTTCATCCATTGTCCTCCTTTTTGACCTCATTTAAAGTTTTTTCAAGCTATTGTAGGTATAGAATAGTGTTCTTCATGAACCTAGTCCATGAAACACTTATTCAATCAGTTGGTATATGAGGTTGTGTGAGCTAGCATTATCTTCTATTGATCTAGTGTGGGTTCAAGCTTATGGGAGTTTCCCATTTTTATTTGGTACATCAATTTTTAGCCTTACTAGCATCCATTTTACCCTTTATAACCCTTTTCCCTATTATATAATTAGTTTAGGTGATCTATCAATAGGAATTCAACTTTCTTTGGAGGTTTAACCCCATCATAGGTTACCCACAACTTGGAGTTGTCCAAATATTATGGCTTAGTTGGAGGGAGTCTGAATAACTCTCTCCTAGGGCGAAAATTAATTTTATAATATTAATCATTTCAACATCATCTAAAACCACTAAAATTTCATGATGAGAAGATATATCTTTAAATTGTAGTCGAGGAGCCAACTACCAACTATAGGCCAACTAGAGAGTACAAACTTACTTTAAAGAATTGAGAGGTAGGATGAAATGTTATACATTATATTTTGAGGTTTATATGGATAAATATTATATTTATAATCCATAAACCATAATAATATCTTGAATAAAATTATAAGAGTGCCATAAATACAATCCATATCAACTTACAGTCATTCAACCATCACCTATAAATAATATGAGTCAAGAGGCATGTGGTAAAGAAAATCAATTTGGATGTCCTATAAATAAACCATTAAAGTATGATAAATATTATTATTTAATTTAAACTTCTAAAAAAAATCCATTCTTAGACTTAACAAATAATTAAACCCACATGAAGACCTACATGCCTAATGAGGAATATTCAGGATTGTTCATGAAAGATTTGGTGATTTGTACAAGTATGAACTAAGCATTAAGAATTAAGGGGGTTTAAAAGGTATATATCACCTATAAATAGACCTTAACAAGATTTAAAATTAGAGGAGTTAGTGAGAAAATGGAAAAACACAGTCACTAGGGTCTCTTACATTATTTTGCTTATAAACCCTAGCATGATATAATTGGTGTTGCAGGAGGCATAAGGAATAATAATGGTAAATACAACCATTTTAATAGATAAATATATGTAATATAGACCTCCTTGATGAAATCAAGGTCAAAAACAAACATTTTTTACCCCTTCCACTCATTTTTTTCCTCTCAACCTCACAACTATAGGATTTATAACCCAAAGAAACCTTCTTAAGATTAGAACTATATGGACAAGTTTAATGGGATAAAAAACCAATTGTGAATGTTATAAACACTTTTATACTTGTGATTTTTAGCCTTATATTATTGATTAATGCCCAAACTTTATGAATCATCATTAAGATGATAAGCATGTCAGAGGCTGCCAAGAAGGCTAGATTTGACCCGATGAGAGAAATTGGCTTCTTAATTAATTTAAATGAATTTAATTTGAATTAAAAACACCTAAGAATCATTCCTAACTCTATTAATAATCTCACTATGATACTTTCTTGTACTTGTAATTATACAAATGCAATACATGTTGTGTTTTTTGTGAAATTTTAGGCTCAAAATATGGTGTTTAACCTCATAAATAGATTAAAGATATTGTATAAGGTGAATTTAGGTGTTTTATACCTATTTATGTCAAAATATCCATACACTTTACCTTTAAAGTGCTCTTATGGGTTTATTTATTCAAGGCAATATGAGAAGGCTTATGGAAGACTAGTTTTTTTGGCCATTTCTTAGTTCACAAACATATAGAAAGTTTTAGACCATAAAATTTGACATGGATAATTATTTTAAGTTTAATAAACTTAAAATAACACTTATTTGGAGTTTCACATGTGTGTAAGAAGTATAGATCCAAATCTTAGTTTATAGGCCTAGAGACCTAATTAAGGCCTAATTAGAGAGAGAAATAAGGTGAATAAATGTACTTTCAATTAATTACTATCAATAAAATTTGTAAAAGAGTTTTAAGGTAATATTGGGTACACAAAACTATTGTTTTTTTTTCAATATCATCTATATATTATTCTACACAAAGAGCTTTATGTGTTTTGAGGGCTATAAAGAAATGAAGGCAAGTGAGAGGTTTGGGTATGAAATGGAGTGATAAAATGTATTTGAGGCACTAATATGGGTGTATGAAATTTTTTAGGGAAATTATAAGTGATTAGTCAATATAATTTTTTGTTATGAAATTGAAAACCCAATTTGAAGCATTTGAGCCCAAAGAGAGCAAGTGAAGATTGCATGTTTTTTAGGAGTGAAGGAGAGGTTACAAATTTTTGTAAGAGAGTGGTATATAAAACTTTATATATTTCCACATGTTATTTAAATATATTATAAATATCCTCTTAGGTGTATAGGTTTAGTCTCAAGAGGTATGAGTTAGATTCAAGAAATCAAAATTTCCTATGTAACCTCCTATGACAATTTGAAGAAGGACATCATTGATAAAGTGAACACATGCTAATGAGAACCTTTATGAATTTTTTATTTCTCAATTTATTTTAATTAAACTTCCTTCATTATGTATGAAACTTTTATATGATCTTGTATTCCCCTTCTCTCTCTTTCTCACATTTTCCTATATACATAACCTTGTATGACTTTTACAAAGCATCCTCACATTGGTTATGGCAAAGCCCTGCCAAAATTAAGTCTTATACTTTCCTATTGGAATAATATAAATATAAGTATTATATATTTATACTTTAAAATAATGATCTTTAGTGGGTTTTTTTTATGAATGCTTAGTGATAGTATATGTGCTTCCTTTCATTTTTCATTCTTATTCATGCCCTTATGTAAGTTTGTCTTCTATCAAAAGTCATAAAAAGTATTATAAATTTTTTTATTAGTTACATAATTCATAAAAAATCAATGTTTATTTTTATAACCTCTTGATTGATCATCATAATATATTTCAATATTCTAAACATCATATTGAAGCACTAGTGTGATAGGGATTATTCTAGAATAGCATAATCAGATTGTAACTTAGTATTTCATAGTGCCTTCTTAGCAAGATAATGACCTCATGTTTGGTGCATCACCTATAAGTTATTTTTTTGTTTTATTATCCATATTTACATTTATAATTCAGTCAATTAGCATAATTTTTAGTGGAGGTATTATAATTTGGATCTAACCTAAAATCTAGATGTTTGATCCCCTCAATAGGTCACCCACAACCTAAGATCAATACCATTGCATAACTCAAGTTAAGAGGTCTTTATTAAAAATTTAAAGGGTGAAAATTTGATTTATAAAATTTATGTAACACCTAGTGGGACAAAAATACAAATAGGTTTTTCAATATTAATGCTAGTTTTTGCAAAAGTTTAGTTGTAGAATCCTTCTTCATGCAACATCTGGTGACTCCAACAAGGTTTAGACTCTTGGAAGTTGAATATTAAGATATTTTTAATGATAAATGTGACTAAAAGATAAAAATTGAAAAGTATTCCCTTTGAATTTTTTTAATTGACTTTATATTCATATAAAAGGAAGAGGTTTCCTCATATTCTCCTTTATACCAAGTTACCTAGAAGGAAGCTCTTTATTCCCCTTTATCTATATTCTCATAAGGATGATATCATGGATATAAATATTCAATTTTTTGTTTTTAATGGTGTTTATCCTTTAAAATTCCAATAATATGATGGCATACAAGTGGATTTCCTTAAGAGTCTCCATTATTTTAGTCGAGAAACTACTCTTACTCCCATTGAACATATTAGGGACAAGGCAAAGTTTTGTAACATCCATAACACTACACAAGAAAATGTGGAAATAAATTTATTGGAAATTAGTTTTAATTGAAAGTATTTGGATTTTTATATAACCTTAACCCCTAATTATATTAACTCATGGATGAATTAGGACTGTAATTGAGAAAAAGATTTAAAGATAAGACTGACCATTTATCCTTGGTCAAGAAATTGACCACCATAAAGATATATCCTGAATAATTAATGAAATATTTCAATGATTTGTTATAAAATACATGGGATAAGATCCTAATTATTGTAAGACCCACTACAAACTATGCATTCTTATATTACCTTAAGGCTGTAAATAGTGATATAATGGTTATGATTCAATTTATGGGTGGGAATACCTTACCAGATACATTTTAGATTGTTACTAAGGCTAATAAGAATTTTATCCAAGATAGAAAACTATATCAAATGCCCCCTATACATTCATTTCCTAACATTCACCCCTATCCCAAATCTTGCTCCAATTCCTACCATAGTTGATCATGAGTTGGCTAACCCTACTCAAACAAGTAAAATAAAATATGTAGAAGGTATATTTAATACACTTGAAAATGAAGTCATAGAAATAGAGAGACAACAAAGTTAGTATCATAATCCATCCCAATGGAACTAATCTCATCATCCCTATCAATCTAATAGTCCACCCTTCCAACAAAATGCTTAAGGTCAAGGTCATATCACTAATGTTAAACTATATACAAGTTTAAACCCAAATTCAACATCCACTTCAAGATCCTTGGTACCTAATAAAAAAATATAATATAAGATCAATAATGGCCTCCTCAATGTAATAAATATCAAGAACAATCTACCAATCAAGGAGGGTTGAATCAAGCTTGTGTGACAAAATAAAGAACCTTTCCTTGTTTAACACAAGATGAAGTTTTTAATTAATTTATGGTTATTAGAGAGGCATGTTAGTCAAGTGATACACTTGCAAATTTATAAGAGGAATGTTGTGCAATAAATCAAGTGGGCATATCAAGCAGGGTGGTTTATAGTTCTATTGCAACCAATATTGGGTCTAAAATAAGGGATATTGAAGAGGTACAAGAGAGTGGTAAATATTAATCTATAATTCACTCTATGACTCAAGGGATAAGAGAGCCTAATTTACCTCCTAAGGCTTAATAATATCAAATAAATCAAAATAATAAGTTTACTTTTGCATACCAAAACAAGTAAGCCCAAAATGATGTCATAAATCTTAAAGGACAACCAAAGATTGTTACTTCTTCTCTCAACATAGTGGATCAAATGAAAAATACTCATGTAAGTGTGCCTATATGAGACCACTCTCTATATTTTAGGATAAAATGATATGTTCAAGATGATCCATCTAAGCTTATCTCATCATTAAGAGTATCAATAAAGGGTACTTCTATGTTAATAAATACATCCAAGCCTAGTGAGTCATAATAAGGTAAAGTGAAAAAGCCTCCTCCCTTATATGTTTCATTGATTATTGGTGATTATTTGGTACATAATTGTATGATAAAAATTGGATGTATAATCATAGTCATTCTAAAGTAAATAAAGGATAAACTAGGCCTCAAATATGATCCTCATGCAAAAGGTGTGCTACAAAGTGATGGATTAACCACTAAGACAGTTGGTGTTATCAGAGGTTTGAATCTAAATCTTCATGTTTGTCCTAATTTATCCATTTCATAATATATGGTTACCATTGAATTTACACCATAATTTACCATTAAATTGTTAATAGACTTCATGGTAAATATTACTAGTTAATTATCATCATATTTATACAATATAATTGTTATGACAAGATATGACACCAAAATTACTATAAGATCAGAACCTATTTCAAGATTTCAAATTAAGCCATATAAAACAAATGTTACTAATGTTAATTTTTATATAATTGATGAATAAGATCAACCTATTGACCAAGAACCAACTAATCCTACTGAAGACATTTTATATCTCTTCTTTGATGAATGGGGGGTAGAAAATCATGAGTTTGACCCATATAGAGGTGTTAAAGAGGTTAGTCTTGGGGTCTATTACTTACATGAAGAAGGTACACCCATAAATTATATTTATAAGACTAATAAATATAATTATTATTTTGATAATTTATTTTTTAATGTATTAATAAGAAATATGTTGAGCATAGTCATTGATGTTTGGTTGTCATTGATGTCAAAGAGAGCTTGTGGTACTAGTGCATCAATGAAAAAGTGATCAGATTGATGGTTTGGAGAGTGTTTGAATTAGTGAGGAAATTTATGGATTATATTGATTACATGATCATTTTAAATAGAACATATTGGATGTTATGAGTTCTTATAATGCTTATGGAAGTGAACAAAATTCATCAGAATAGTCATTTGAGTGTCTAAGCTCAAGTAGTTATCTTGACAAATAAAGCTGATTGTGTAGATTGATGATGTAATATTTCACATGTGTGAATGTCTTAGGATTAATTTCATACATTTATGTATTTACCTATGTGATGATATCATAATTTTAAAACTTTAGGTCATGAGATTGAGCATAGAAAAAGTTATGAAGGTGCAAAGTTGGCCTTCTAGGCAGAGTTTTACTAAGTTCCCATAGCCAAGTTTACATGATGAGATATAAGGTGAGAATTTAATCACATAAGAAATATAAAGGTTAGAATTTAATCTAAATTTATAATTATACAATGGAGCATATTTATTCAAATATTCAATATTGCACATGGGACTGCCAAGTGGTAAAAGTTTATTGGATTCAAATAGTCAATATGTTTAGAAGGCACATGTTGGTGACAAGTGTCACAATCTTGGAAGCTTTGATATTATATAAATGGAATGAAGGTTTTAATGAATTATATATCAATGTAAAATTTTAATTAAATTATATAGAGGATGCTCAAATTTCACGTAGAAGGCACACAAAACTACCAAGTGACACAAGCACCATGACTGAATGGTATATGGTGAGCAAAAGGCACAAAAAACTACCAAGTGGCACAATCATGGAAGCTTAGATTGAAGATCAAAGATAAAAACCATGTTACTTATAAGGATATAGATACTTATAAGGATATAGGATGTAGTCTCACATGTAATGTGTGAGTATGAAGGCCTAATTATTTTAGGTCTCACCAAGACCTATTGGTGGTTTGGGGCTAATGAGGTATGAATTGACCTATTAATAATGTTTTTCTCACTCTTAATATGTGTATGGACCTATTTCAAGTGTGTTACAAATATGTAAATCATCTTGTCTGACTAATATGGTTTAAAGGAAGAGATTGGTATAAATACAAGGCATAATTGGACTAGTTATGCTAGTTATGGAGGTGTGGATTCAAGTGAAGAAGATAACCTTTATAAGATAAGGTAAAAGTAATTAAGGAAAAATATAGAGTGAAGAGGATAAATCAATATTGTTTTATCAAGTTAATTTAGGAGGACACATAGGTCATTGGATCTAATGATCCTAAAAGAGGCAGTTTGAGCAAGTTATCCCTAGTGACAGCTTGAGAGAGATTGAAGGTGAAGAGTGTAGACAAGGTGATAATCATTAATTTAATAGTAACATAAGGCATTGAAGGTGATATATTTAGGTAGCTAAGTGGGTTTTTGGTTACCTATGGGGTTAGTTCCTACCTATAAAGCAAATTTTTCTAAAGGTCTAGTTGTTGTATGTGCTCAACTAGATAGGGGAAGTAGTTATTTATGGTATTGGTGTCTCACTAAAATAAGGGATGGGTGTTAATTGATTAGTTTATGTTATTATAAATTTTGGATCTTATTTTATAGGACTATATTCCATCTTATAGGGGTCATTGGGTTTTATCCCCCAAGAGGGTTTCCCATATATATGATGTCTTCATGTCATGTATGCTAATATGTATGATTTGGATGTATATGATTTCATGTTTATGTTTCTTGATAAAGTTGATGTATGTTTGATGTTTAAGAGTTGGGAATAGAATTAGATTATCTAGCATCACTGATTCAACCCCCTCCCCCTCTTAATGATTATAACTCTAATAATTGGTATATAGAAGGACCTTCTAGGAAATTTTAATGACTTGAAGGTGATCTAAAGTATAATATGGCTAAGTATTTGAGGAAATAAAATTTTGATTTAAGGTCATTTTTTAATGCTCTTTAATAAAAATCCAAGTAATTCATGAAACATAGTTAAATGATATTTCATCCACAAACCAAGTTTGAGAAAAAAATGAACATGCAAGATCTTGAGGATCAATTAAGAGTTATAAAGACAAATCTAAGTTCAAAAGAGGAAGAATTCATACATCTCAAGACTCAGTTAAAAGAGACAAATTCCAAATTAAGTTCAAAATAGGTTGAGAATGATGAATTGAAGTCAAATCTTGAAACTATAAATATTATAGAATAACAAGCATGTATATTGAAGGATGCCATGGATAAAGAAGCTAAGAGGGATAAGGAGACTATTCAAGATCTCAAAATTTAGTCAGAGCCAAAAAGTTCAATTATAAGAGCTAAAGAGGATGAGAGTGTTAAATTTAAGACCAAGCTAGATTCATTGAAATATGAGCATGACAAATTTGTTTTTAAGATAAGAATAATAAAAGAATAATAAAAGAGATCAAAAGGCAAAGAGGATGGTATCATGAAATAAAACAAGTCAAATTAGGTTAAAGGCAAAATAAAAAAAACCAATTAGACAACCAAATGCTTCAAGGAATGCGAAATATTTTATGGGCCATTGTTTTACTTGTCATATTGTTGGTCATAGGGAAAAGGACTATGTAATAAGAGTCAATTTGGTTAGAATGAGATCACTACCATATTAAAAGAAAAGGTATGGAAGATATTGTTTTCTACAGTTGTCATGACATGGTACATATTACTAGATTATACCCCAGAATGCATAGGAAAAGACAAATCTAGGTATGGAGACCTAAGACAGTCAAGCTTGAACATAATTAACCTAAGATACAAGATTTTATTTGTTTCATTTGTCACCAAGTTGGTCATATTTGAATATATTGTATAAGCAACCTCTCAAGCCATAAGAAGGTGCATGGACATCCTAGTGTGCTCAAGAAAGGTCAATCCTTTGTATGGAATCCTAAATAAGTAAAGACAAATAAAACTAATTTAGTTAAGATGAAATATTAAGGTCGACTACTTGCTAAATCAAAATAGGAATTAGATATGAAGAAGGCTCAAGAATGCTAAGAGAATATGCCATTTGTCTAGATAGAAGAGGAGAATCAAAATTTGGCTCAAGTCAAGCTCAAGGAAAAGACCAAGGTACTAGTTGAGGCTAGTTATAAGGTGTGTATGTATACAAGTAAACATCCTACTACTGTTGAGAAAGTTTTATGCAAAAAACATCAATTTTCAATACTTATTGATGAGATTATTTCTTTAAATGAAAATGTATGTCATGAATATTTATTGTCTCCATGTATTATTAATTCTTTCCAAAAAGAAAAGGAGAATATTATAGTAGATGACAAATTTGCTTCTCTTAAGCCTAAGAATAAGAAGAAGAACTATCAGTATCAGATGACCAAGGATGATAAGGAATATGAGGATTTTTGGGTAAATCCTAGTTGTACATTGCTCTAGGACATTGTTGGTTAAGGTGGCTCTATCTAGGCTCTAAGGAGACACTTGACAAGTAAGACGAAGCATGGTTGATTATAGTTGAGCTTTGTTTATATTACAAGACAATAATATCATTTGAATATGTTTTTCTCTAATGGGGAGTTAACATAGTTATCTTGATTGTCTTGAAGAAGATGTAAATTATGTGAGGGGGAGCATATGTGAAGATGCTTCAATGATGATAAAAGTGTAAATAAGTTTACTATAGTTATGGATTCTATGAGATTGATATCATGACTTGATCAATTGAAGTCATATATTTTTACAAAGTATTGAATCTTCATGAATGATCAAAGGGATATTGTGAGTTCTATTGGTAGACAATTCCAAGGATCAAAAAATCCTGAGTTTAGATTGGTGTATGTCAAAGAATAGATAACATAAGATGAAGCATGATGTTAGGGGGGGTTTTTTAATATTTATGAGAAATTTTTTAGGTCCAATACAAGTCCAAGTTTATATTTGTGCAAGTCAAAAGTGGAGTAATTTATTCATATTCTTAAAAGTATGTAAGTATCTTGAGCATATTAAATAGTGTTTGAATTCATACATGATGTTAAAGATTGCTTGTTGGCATGTTGAGGAAGAGACCCTTTATCATTAATGACAAAGGGGGAGAAAGATTATAATGAAGGAGTTAAAATGAGTAATAAGTAATTATAATGGTGTTTTTCCATCAATGATAAAGGGAGATATTGTTTATCATATTCATTGATGTTTGGTTGTCATTGATGTCAAAGAGAGTTTGTGGTACTAGTGCATTAATGACAAAGTGATCAAATTGATGGTTTGGAGAGTGTTTGACTTAGTGAGTAAATTTATGGATGATATTGATGATATTTTAATGTCAAATAGACCCTATGGGAAATTTTGATTTCTTATAATGCTTATGAAAGTGAACATAATTCATTAGAATAGTCATTTGAATGTCTAAGCTCAAGCAGTCATTTTGATAGATAAAGTTAAGTGAGCAGATTGATGATGTCATATTTCACACACATAAAGGTTTAAAGATAATTTTTATACATTTTTGGATTCCCATATATTATTATATCATATGGTTAAAATTTTAGGTCATGAAGTTGAGTGTATAAAAAGTTATTAATGTGCAAAGTTGGCCTTCCAAATAAAATTTTACTAAGTTCCCATACTTAGCCAATTTTGCAAGAAGAGATCTATAGTGAGCACTTAATTAGATCATAGATATAACTATGAGAATTTAATCTAAAAAAACAATTATCCAATGGAGTGTATTGAGCCAAATAGTCAACATTGCATGTGGGGTTGCTAAGTGGAATTTCATTGGAGTCAAATAGTCAATATGATCAGAAGGCACGCATTGGTGACAAGTGTCACAATGTTAGAAGCTTTGACAATAGATCAATAACATTCAGGTGTTCTTACAATTAAAGATAAATGGTGCATGTTAATTCAATAATTCTTAGGATGATCAAATTTAATGTAGAATTTCTAAGTGGCACAGACACATTAATTGAATGGTACATGGTGTGTGGAAAACATGCAAAGATGCCAAGTGGCATAATCATGGAAGCTCAGATTGAAGATCAATGATGAGCATTAAAAGATAAATACTAGGATACTTATGAGGATATCTATGGTGCATATTTATTCAAATTTTCCAAGAATAATGATATGAGGTCAAAGTGTCTGAAGTTTTATAGTGACTATTGGCATTTGAATTTAACAAAGGAAAAACCAATGCTTAGTATTTTACTTATATCTTTTGATCTTGGATAAATTTGACGATGATGGAAAAATAAAATTTGAAGAGGAATTTGAGGAAAACATATATAAGTGAGTTATAATATTTGAATTTTTTTAAAATTCAAACATATTGAGCTTCAAAGTTGATTGTGTGTTTGACCATAATCTACAAGTGACCTAGGAAGGATAATTAAAGAGTTCTTGATAGTATTTTGATGTTTCAATATGAAATAACTATTTAAGACTGTTTTATACTCCATGAGGACCATATGTGTGTATTTTATAGGTTTTTAAAATCCATATTTAGTATGAATAAAGGCTTAGAAGTTGATAATGTTTGTTAAATGCATTGGCAAATTGAGTGACCATCTTACAGGGGTAAGTTGAAAGATTTATGAGAAGATTTAAAGAAAAAATGGACATGAAGATGTATCATAAGTCATATATGATATATTCATGTATTTTTTTTTGTGTAATTTTTGAGAAAAGAGTTTGTATGCTTCAGTTATATATGAAATACTTTTGTGTATTTTTAGACCTTTTGACGAGTAGTCTAGAATGGCTTGGTTTAAGGTATCATGTGACATGGACCCATGAGGGAATAATAAAGGGTATATTGGATATATTTTTGATGTTTTATAATAATTTTTAAAGGATTAAGGTGGTGTAAGTAATTTCACATGTAACATGTGAGTAGGAAGGCCTAATTGTTTTAGGTCTCACTAGGACCTATTGGTGGTTTGGGGATAATGAGGTATTGATCAACCTATGAAGAGTTTGGTTATCACATGTGACATTTTTATATATGTATTTTAAGTGTGGTTCAAATATATAAAGTATATTGGATGATAAATATGGTTTAAATGAAGAGAGTGGTATAAATACAAGGCATAATTAGACTAATTATTCTAGTTGTATGGGTGTGGATTTAAGCAAAGGAGAGAACCTTTAAAAGATAAGGTATAGGTCATTGAGGACAAATAAATATATAAGTGGATCATTCATTCTTGTATGATAAATTTTATTTAGGAGGACACATAGTTCATTGGATCTAATGAGCCTAGAAGAGGCAGTTTGAGCAAGTTAGCCCTAGTGGTAGCTAGAGAGATTGGAGGTGAAGAGTGCAAACAAAGGTTATCATTATAAGTTTATGAGTATAAATATGTGTTAAATTTTATATATTCAAGTATTTTAGTGGGTTTTTTTTTTACTTATGGGTTTATTTACTCCTTACAAGGTAAAGATTTCTAAAGGTCTAATCGTTGTGAGTGCTCAGCTAGATAGGGGTAATAGCTCATTGTGGGATTGGTGTCTCACTAAACTAAGATATGGGTGTTACTTGATCATTAGGTGTTGGTCTAAATGTTGTATTATGTTTTATAAGACTATATTTCATCTTGTAGGGTTTAGTGGTTTTTATCCCCTAAAGAGGATTTCACCCATATATGATTCTTTCATGTGATGTATGTTCTTTTGTATGATTGGATGTATATTCTTTCATGTTTATATTTATTGATCAAGTTTATGTATGTTCAATTTTTAATATTTGGGAATAAAATTAGATTATCTAGCATCATTGATTCACCCCTCTTAATGTTTTTACCTCTAATAAAATAATGAATTAGGCACCTTGATGATGTTTAGTTCTCCATCAATCAAAAGGTAATATTCACCCATGATATTTTAGTTTAGTTGTAAAGGTTTTATCTTGTTAAAATGTCACCCACAACCTATGATCAATCCCATTTCATAAACTAAGCCTAGAGGGATTGAATCAACCTCTCAAGGGTGTAAATTTGAGATATAACATTAAGTACATCAAATAATTGTAGCAAGGATAATATTCTAGGTAAGACACTCTAAATTGTTTGTAAAACTGGTTTCAATGACAAAATAGGGAGATTAGACTATGTGTTTTTTTTATAATTTAGGTAAAGCTTATGTAAAGTATAACTACCCCTTTAATTAATTAGATGAATTATTCTATATTTTTAATTGTGTCCAAATGATGTCATTACTTGATAGCTATTTAGGCTACCATTAAGTGGTAGTAAATTATGAGGATAGAATCAAGATAACTTTCACTACCGAATGGGGCACCTTTTTCATACAAGAGAGTGCCTTTTGGATTGATCAACATGATTTACAATTTTCAAAGGGTAATGGATGTTGCACTCATAGAACTTATGGGTAAGTTAATAACTATATACATGGATGATATGATAGTGTTCTCTAAAATAATATTAGATCATGTAAAAGACTTGACAAAAGTATTAGAAATATGCAAATACCATGGGCTTTCATTAAATATTTAAAAATGTATATTTAGGATAACTGAAGGCAAACTACTAGGCCATATGATTTTTAGAAAGTTTATATCCATTGACTTATAAATAATAGATAAAATATTTAAAATCCCATACCCTAACACTAATAAAGATTTGAAGTCATTTTTTGACAAGATAAAATTCATAAAGAAGTTTATCTCTAGCTTTGTTGAGATAATTAGGTTGATAAATAACATGTGGAATAAGGATGATAAGATTATTTAGACTACTTAAAAAGAAATGTTTTTTGAACAAATATAAATTTCCATTATGAAAATGGCTATGCTCATCAACCCATATTACACATATCCTTTCTACCTATATTTATTTTCCTTGAAGCATTCTAGTGTCAATGTGCTAACACAAAAGAAATAAATGGGACATGAAAGCTTTGTGTCCTTAATGAGTAATCCAATTAAAATCATTAAACATATATATTCCATGATTGATAATTAAACCTTTACATTAATCAAGGCTATTATAAGTTTCATGCACTATATCCTTCACAAAAGTCCTTACTAAAGTACCTAATCTAGCTGTGAAGGATTTGCTAGTGCATAATGAATTAAGGGAGAGGTGTTGAAGATGGATGACCATATTATTGGAGTTTAAATTATATATATATATATATATATATATATATATATATATATATATATATAATAGTTAAAGGTAAAAGATTATTCTAATCCATAACTGAAATGGATCCCCAAATCATCTACCAATAGTACTTGGTGTAGGGCACAACAAATGATGATTAGTACTAAGATGTAGTTGGTTGTCTACTAAATAATCAGTGTCCTAAGAACCTAAATTCAACACAATGAAGAGCATTGTGACTAGAAAATAGTCATTTCATGATAAAATTTGTAACTATGTATATAAGATACTATGAATGCATATACTTGAGATGCTCAAATAAATAAGGATTTCAAGAACTTTTAAGTTTCCATGGGAACTATGGAATTATACATGGTTTAGGGAGTAATATATATCATAAAATACTATGGTAAGGATACTATTGACCACTTATTTTCAAGGATGCATATCTACATGTTTTAAGTTACCATACATGACAAGGCATTGTATACCATGAATGCACCCCAATTATGCCACTACTGCCATCAATGAGGCTTGACCATTTGAGAAATGGGAACTAGACTTCATGGGAGCCATTAATGATAATTATTTCATAGGAAACATGTCCATCCTTATAGTGACATATTAATATAATCATTGGATTGAAGTTCAACTATTTAGGATTTAAACCACTAACATGGTCATTCAGTTCTTGGAGAAACACATTACCACAAGGTTTGGTATGCCCAACAACTTGTATGTGATAATGGCCCTAATTTATCCTTCCTATAATTCCTTAAATATTATTATGATCACCACGTAACCTTTAATTTTTCTTTAAATTATTACCCCTAAGGTTATGTGTTATCTAAATCAATAAACAAGAATTTGTTGAATATAATTAATATCTTGGAAACCAACCCAAGGGATTGGCATAATGTGCTTAAATTTGATTTATGGTTTGACATAATGAGTATCAAATATTCATTAGTGACCTCTCTCTATTATCTATTATATGGTCAAGATCCTATATTCCCAACTAATCTAAAAATTCATACCTTGTTGTTTATAATAGATTATCTAGAAATAGATGATTAAATAGGATCCTTCCTCTTGAACCTCATGTAATTAGAAGAAAAAAGGGATCCAATTTGGCTACATTTTAGTAAACATAAAAAGTTTTTCAAACATTAGTTTAATAAAATAACCAAATTAAAGGGCTTCAAGATCGCTAATTTAGTCCTCTTATGGGATAAGACTCACAAAAAGAAGGGACTGCATGGAAAATTTGATGCTTTCTGGCTTGGTCTCTACCAAATATATAAAATCTTGGGTAGAAATGATTTACACTAAAGGTGTCTTCTTGGTGAGGATGTCCCATTGAATGTTAATGCATAATTACTCAAGCATTACTTTCAAGCTTACCGAGCCTTAGAGCCCCTATATATTATTTTGATTTCTTTTTTTTTTTCCTTCCCATTTCTCTTTTTAGTTTAGGTTTGCTTTCTTTGCTTCTTAGTTTATTGTTTTTCCTCACTTGGTTCAACCTCATTACATTTATTTTGATATAAACCTACTATTTTAACCTAAGGGATCCCTTTCCTAATTAATGAATAAAAATGATGTCTTATTTTTGAGTAAATTAATGACATTTCTATCCATAAAAAGATTAAAATATTGTTTAATTTATTGTATGAACTACTATAGTTTCTTGTTATGGTTAAAATGTTGAAGTCTCTCAGTAGGAATATCCTAGTAGGAGTCTCCATATGTTATTACTTTTAAAAATAATTGGGATCCTTTTTTTGGCTCAATCCTTCCCTTTGGAAGTTTGATGATCTACCTATTTAAACCTTGATCAGTTTAATTATTTGCTAGATGATGACTTTTAAGAAATTAGATGTGTTTGATCAGTCAAAGCTTTGCATCTAGATTCATTAAGATGAGTTTGCCTAAGACCAAAGGCCTTACCCCTTTTAAGAAATCTCATTTCACTTATGCAGATTATATGGCTTACATAGATACTTTTATAATTTTTCCCTCAATAATCTCATTCATTTCTACTTTGATTGGATAAAATTGACTGTTCTCTTGATTGTTTCTATTCAAACTTAGTCACTTGATTTAAAATGCATTGGATTTTTCTAAGGTTCCCTTATATGTATTTTATCATCTCATTAAATATGTTCCCTTTTGATCCATTTCTACTTTAAATCTGATATAACCTAACTAAAATGTACTTTATTCATCTTTTTTCCTTAGTTGATTTCATTTAAATGGTCAAAATTTCTTTAAAAGTTATTTTATTTTCATTTATAATGGTCTCATATTTCTAGTCCCAACATTTATTTGTTTATTTGAAATGAATTAACCCTTTTAATTCAAAATACTTAGCCATTTGAATTTGAATTTTCTTAACCATTGGATTTTTATTTAAACAATGTTGACTATGTCATTTCATGTTGTCCTATAGGTATCTATCTTATCCCTAAAACCACAAGGTGTTATTTCACAACTATCAATGGTTCCAACACATTCAAAATACTTTTGCAACTTAATCAATTTTTGAGTTTTGTTTGGATCCGTATGACACTTTTCATTCATGACATTAGTAAAGCTCCAGGTGAGCAAATCAGTGGCATGTTTCCAAGTTTCAAGATCATGATGACCTATTGATTCTAGTGATCCACTAGCCTAAAGTGATATGTACATAAGTAGTGATGTTATAAATCCCCTAGAAATTGAGTTAGAAGGACGGTACCATGTGGAATTGTCTCAATGATATTCCAACTTGGGGAAGTCTATGAAACCCAAGAAATAATGTCAACAATTTCCTAAGTAAGTAGGTGAGAAGGATAATGCCACATGGTGAAATACTTCTACTCCATATCCCTAGGGTGGTTAATTTATCTTAATAAAGAAATATATTATTAGGTGAGTGAGATGACACCACGTGGAAAAATATCCCATCATTTTGCCAAAGCACAATCAATGTAACAAAAAATTCTCAATTGAGTAACATAAAATTATAGGTCAAACATGTAACATCAACCTAACAAATAAAAGACAAGATGGTTGTACAACTAGACAAGAAAGGTATGAGCTAAAATTTGATAGCTTATCCAGCCATCAAATCTTGAGAATAGATTGTTTGTCTAATATGGCCATCAAATCCACATTGTAGGTGTGCCTTAATGGAAAAGTGATTAAAAATATTAAATTAAAAGGTAAGTTGGTTGGTAGCATTGAATATGAGGATGGCATCTACATTTGGGAATTTGTAGAAAAGATTCTAAGGAAACTTTTTCCATGAAAAAGAGTATTTTTTTGTTACAGAGATAGATATGAAAAATATAAATTATAATCCTAATTCATTATAAACCACTTCTAGCCACACCTAGATGATGTAATTTACTTACATGGTCTATAGTAACATGTTCTAGCTAAAAGTTTCAAATGCATTTTTGATTTCACATTTAGTTCTTACATAATTCTACATGTGGACCTTATTTATCTATTTTTTGATTTTTTTACTTCTCTTATTCCTATTTATAATAATTTAAAAGCATTATTAAAGGCTATATTTTTTATAATTAGAGTGTGTTATGCTTGTTTAGATATCTATGAATTATAATAGAGACATAAAGGATTAGACATTTTTTCTTATGGAATCCTTTACTTTTTTAGGATAATTATTCCCTACTTCTATTTTTTACTCTTGTTGATTACGAGGTGTTTTATACATTTATATTATTGTATGACTCTAATACATTATTAATCAAAAGAAAAATATTGATACTTTAAAGGTTGTTGATAATGTGTTGTCATTTACTATGCATGTTTTATGGTATTTATGCCTTTCCTTCTCATAACCACCCTCCATAAACTCTTGTACCATCTTTAGTTGGATTTGTTCTAGGGTTTTCTCAATTGAATAATGGAATTAATGGATTCACTCGGTTTGATGATTTTATATTCATTTATGTTGGAAGCATGATATTTTCTCTTTTTATCCCTACACTTTTGCATTTTCTTTATGATTGATTTAATGTAAGAAAAAAATAAATCTAAATTTAATTGAGTATCTTGATTACTACTTTCAAGTTCAATTTATCATTGTTCCAACATTGTTTCATTTATAATCATGGTAAACTAGTAAATAAATTAACTATTTCTTTCTATGTACATCTTATGAAGTTTGATTTCTATTAGAGGCTAAGTTATACAAGTGTATATCAATGAAAGTGTGTAGTCTCTTAATTAATTCCTTGGACAAAGATAAATGAATCTTAATTTTCAAAAACATGTCCCTTGCATGGAATAGTCCACATTTTCCAACTTAGTAAAGACCAAGATACCAAGACCTAGAACATTTAGACCTTGGAGAGGTATTTTCCTCATGGGATATCCCTCCTTTTAGAAGAGGTAGGGCATAGAAAACCCTTAAACTATTTTTTATCTTGTGTCAAGAGATGCATCAACAAATAGAAGATTTGAGTGGACAAATGAGTGCCAAGCAACTTTCATGGAACTAAAGTAGAGATTGGTCACACAACCAATTTTAGTTTTTCCTGATTGGAGAAAAAAAATTCATGTGATGTAGATGATTCAAGAACTAAAATATTATTTGTTCTCACATAGCCAAGAAATGGACTAGACTGTCCAATTCAATTTTTAAGTTGTAAGCTATTAGATATAAATAAAAACTATATAACAACATAATGATAAGATTTGGAAATGGTGTTTGTACTATAAAATTATATGCATCATATTTTAGAAATTTTTTTTGAATATTTCACTAATAATAAGGCTCTATGATACTTAGTTAATGAGCTTATATTGGGAGGAAGGATTTCTCTCTAGTTAATGACATGCAAATAGTTTCAATTTACGATCAATGTGAAGCTACGAAGGGAAAATGTGGGGCTAGAACATTTGAGATGAATATGTAATGGAAAATAACCAAAATAAATACAAGATGAACCATCAAATTCACATTTGTTTCATGTCTTTGTGATTTATAAGAAAGTAGAAGACATCTCACATTTTCTAGAATAAGGTATCTTTCATATGCATTACATAGAAAGAGATAAAAATTAATTTCTCACTAGAGCCATTTTGTTTAACACTATTAATGGTTTTATATATAATATGGGTAAGTATGATGTAATAAATAGAGTGGATTTAGAGCATGAGAAACCTAGCTTCTTTAGGAGTCACATATAGGAATCATATGACATTTCACAAGAGAACCAACTAAAAGGAATATACTACAAAATGGTCTATGGTGGCCTACCCTATTTCAATATATACATTGAGTTTCCAAGAACTATAATATCTATGAGAGAATGCAAAATCCTAATCATAAATATGAGATTCCATTGAATCTTATGCTATTGAAGTAGGCATTTTAGTAATGGGGAATTGACTTTATTGGTAAAATTAATCCAAATAATAAGGGAAATAATGTAAGATGCATCATCAATATAACCAACTAGTTCAACAAATGGGTGGAAGCTATTATGACCCTAGGTTTTAGTGCTAAGTATAAATCCAAGTTCCTATATGAAAGTATCATGACCACATTTGGTTGTCCAATAAAACCAATCAAAGATATAGGTACACATTTATTAAATAAAATCATCAATAACATCATTAAATAATTAATGATATCACATCATAAAATCATAACTTATCATCTGAGATAAAATGGACAAATAGAGGCATAAAAAAAATTCATTGGTATGATTCTCACCAAAATATACAACATCCAAAAAGATGATTTGGAAAATCAGATTTTTATAATCCTATGGGTGTATAGGATAAATTACAAGTGTGTGACATGTTTCATGTTATTTCAATTAAGCTATGTATTTTAAATATTAATTCTTATGGAATACATAGCTCCTATTTTATTAATCATAATTATCATGAGTCTAGGGGATTGGGATTATCTATAGGCATGGTTTATGGATTTAACTGCAATGGAAGAAAATAGGAAAAGATCATAATAGACCTCAGAAGTTATTAAGCTATGTAAAAATTTGTTCATGATCACAACTTATGATCTAAGTAATTTTATCCAAGATAAGTATTCTTACTTTATGATAGTAGATTTAGAGCATTTTTGGGAAATATTCACAATATATGGAAGGGACTTTATATCATCCATGACATTTTTTAGAAAGGAATTTTTTTCTTAAAATATCTTTAGGGAACCATTCATGATGTGTAAAGTGATGTAATATTAAGACTTACCATCAATATATCTATATCAATTATCACAAAAAATTATAAAGGTTGATTATTAGCACCATGTATTTTAGGATTTTTCATTTTTAAGTTTGCGTGTTTGTATAGTGTGAAATATATATTATAGGACATCAAAACTAGATTTTAAAACTCAAAGTAATAGAGTACAATATATGATAAATTACATAATTAGGGTAAGATAACTTTTAATGGGTACATGGGGATCATCAATTGAGTCTAGGAATGAATCATCTAAAGCCAAGCTATATAGAAAAGATGGTCAATGGTCATTCAAAACTATTAATGATGATACACTTGAAAGATTGAATATTTACAAAATTAGATCGATTGTTAGAATAAAAGGATGTACGATAAAGGAAAGTATAAAGGTGATAAGATGATGCATCATATAAAAAACTATAATTATATGGATAAACATTTTTATACACATAATAGTAACTATCACATAACCAATAACTAGTTGACATTTGTTCACTAGACAAAATCACGTGCAGCCAAATCAACACAATTTAAACCATTCTATTAGATTGATTTAAATGGAGAAAGATATATAATAAGGGGAGTGAATAATACAAATATATTACACACATTTCTGAATAAGAGACCTTTATAATTTGAGCCTAATTTATGAAATTATGCACAAATGGCTCAATAGAGCCACTCCAATCATAGAAATTTTTCTAGCAAGTTTATTTCAAGAACCATGGACTGGGCAAAAAAATTAATCCCTATTAAAGATGAAAAAACTAGAAATGGAAATTTTCCTAGGAATCCAAAAGTATTTATACCATGATCTAGACCCATTTGATTTCATTGATGCTATAGAGGCCAATAATTTTAGCCATGATGAATCTAAATAAGCATAAGAAATATTCCTAGCAGTCTAACACCATACCTAAGGTTTTGATATAGATATAATCATCTAACTTCTTACTTTTAGGTAGTTAAACAAGGTAATGTTCACATTAATTAATAGACATAATGGTGTGATTCATCTTTCATAATATGTTACCATCATCATTAATTCTAAAACCATTATGAGAGAAAACTTATAGCTATGGGAAAAACTCTTTTAATTTATAAAACTAAGTCCACTGATTCATTAGATAAAAAATAAAAATATACTAGGGAATCTATCGGGTTACCTATATACACAATAAATGACATATCGATGTACCTTATCTCTAAGTACATCAACAAGTAGTTTTATAAAACCACTAAGAGTGTATGATAGGTGATAAAAGGACTGACCTTTCCTACTAAATGATTTTGATACATTCAAACTTCAATTGGTCTAAATTTTGGTCTCTAATTTCATGACTAACATTTATAAGGTGCTTTTTCTAACATCTCAAGTGTTCTAATATTAGTTATTGGTACACCTACTATATTGTACACAATGGAAGTCATTAGAGGGTTTTTTAAACCTAGATGAAGACTTTTAGCCTGTGTCTACATTTGCCAACCCTTTTTAGACCAAGACAAATCAATTTTATATTCAATTTTCAAGATTCAATTAATTATGGGGTTAGATTCAATACTTGATAATTTCACACCCTAGGGTACCCAAAGATGTTATGTAATATATAAGGAAAAAAGGAATTGGTTACAAATATGCATAATGGGATTCATATAAAATTTCATAAATATCCAAACCAATAACAACCCCACTACCCTTTTTCATCACCATGTTAGATGATAAGGCATAATCTCTACAATTGAAATCCCTAGTTTCCATATTAGTACATCCCCTACAATCTATACTTATTGGCATATAAACAACTTTTCTTACATAGGTCCAAGCTTAAGCACATGCACCACCATAAATAGAAACATCTCTATTAGATGATGATAAGGGTAAGTGAAAGGCACTACCATGATTTGATTCATTCCACTACCAAATAAGAGGACATGTAAAACTATATCTTGGTTAGGCAACAAGAATGTCCTTAAAATCACTACAAAATGTTGTCTTGTAGATTTAGGTATATATGACCATGAAGTATTGTACTTAATGCTCATATACATAGGCAACAATATTTATGATCAATAAGAGGAAAAATTGTTCTCCTTTTATAAGGTAGTATGCACCTACCAAGTATAGAGCCAAGTGAAAAAATAATAATTAGTTGGAATTGAATAACATCTTCCTTCAATAATAATAGACATTATTGGGTAGGAAGAAACATGAAAATGATTTCAAAATAATATTTTACACATGGATTTAGATACAAGATCTTCCATTATGCAAAAAAAAACAGTCTCAATTATAGGAAAACCCACCACCAAATCTAATGCATAGAATAAGGACCTATTTTGTGTCTAAGTTGTCTCCATCAATCCATGAATGGATGGTTTCTTTTAGTGGTGGAGGAAAAATTACACTAGTCCCAACGAATTGATAAACAACCTCAACATATGGTTCAAGATTACAAGAGAGTGAATAATCACTTAATGCCTCCACCCTCTTCAAGATGTAAGAATCAATTAAGAAGAGGTATTGTGAATAAATAAACTTAATCATTTGATTTCATGTCACTTATGGAGTCACCAACTGTTATGACAGATCTATATGAGGTAATTCCACCATAACCTAAGAATCCTACCAAACAAGTAGAAATCACAACATTAGAACAATCTTCCATGATGAAAAAAGAATAAGAAAAGGTGAAATAGGAGGTTATGAATAAGGATATAAAGGTAGAGATGAATATTATTAAAAAATAATAAATTTGCAAGGATAAAAAGGAGAAGGAACAATGTAATAATCAAGAGTGGGAATGCATTGAAAAGGATGAGGAATCTAAGAAGGAAAAAAGATGCAAAGGAGTAAAGGTGAAGAAACAAGAAGAAGAAGAAGAAGAAGAAGAAGAAGAAGAAGAAGGTGAAAAGAAACAAGATAAAAATTAATATATATAATATGAAACATAATATAATAATGATTAAGTTGAGGTAATAGTAAATGCACAAGAAGAGAAAAAGGCAAAAGAAGCATTCCACATTAAAAAGTATAAATAAAAGAAGTATGCCTAGGAATGGGAATTCAAAGCTAAGGTAGAGGCATATACCAAAGCCAAGCCAGAGGAAAATGGAAAATCCAAGGTGAAAGAAGAGTCCAAAGCTAATGTAGAGACTCAATCCAAAGTGAAGGAAAAAATTGAGCATAAGAGTATAGCTCAAAATCCAATTGAGGCTAGCATGATGGTGTGAATCCCTAAGACACAACCATATTCCATATCACAGGGATCAAATTCTACTCAAATGGATGCATAGGAAGAGGCATAGTAACACATGCCCCAAATATCTAGCTATGTTTTATGTGATATCCTGACATCCTCCACACATCACATAACATTTTCTCTCATAATGGTGTAGATCTAGAAATAACTTGTGGAATATGCATATTCAACTTTAGCCTTGGATAGAATAATGTAAGAGGCATCGATGGATGTATTGTATCTACCTCTATCTAATAAAATTGAGGGACTAGAATACCTTTTAGGAATATATCACACAAAATACATTAACATTAAAGTAAGAGGTGCTATATCTTAGGGAGGAAAATGTAGATCTCAACCTCACCTCACCAAATCTCATCATTTTATTGACACTTCATGTCTTTCCTTGGTCACTTAACTTTTGGGTGACCAAGTCATGTCAGAAGATAAAAAACTCAAAACTTTTCTCTTTAACCTCACAAAATATTAGTGTGTTGTGTTGAAGCTATAAACTCTTTGCACATAAGAACAAAACCACAAGGCTAAGATAGAGGTTATTTTTGAGCTCTTAGAGTAATATGAAAAAGGTATTGACATTGTTTCACACTAAGCTCACAACATATCTTAAAGTATGCTCAAATAGAAGAATAAATTGTCTAATACATGGAGTAAGGCCATTCCAAACTTCATAAAGGTGGATAAATCTTAAATTATAGTGAAAAACCATTGTACTAACTTATATACAATAGGCATTACATTCGAGCATGAATTAAATATAGAGATAATGTTATGTTGAAGATGCAAAATTGGTAGAATCAAATGTTATAAAATGTTTTTTCTAGTGCTCAAATGAGGAGGCATTTAGATAATATGGATTAGTTACTTTATGACATACAAGAGAAAGTGTATAATGTTTAATCTATGCTCCTAGTGATAGAGGATGAAGACATCCAAAGTTGAGTTGAGTGTCAAGTGTCATTATGCACTAGAATCAACATGGTATATAAGATATCATATATTAGACATTATTAAAATAAAGACATATCCTTTGGATAGATTTAAAATATAGATCATGTACAAAACTCAATTATTCTTCCAAATTAGTAATAATAGTAACTTTATTAGTGGAGATTTGTTACAGCTTCATAGCCTACACCTCAATCCTAGTTACAATTTCCACCAATAAATTTTCTAGCAACAACTTATTATTCATTACCACAAACATAGCCAATGGTGTAACCTCCTCCAATTAAGACAACATATTACAATATATCACCCTCAGTATAGGTACTTTATACAATTTAGTTTAGAAAATTTGAAATATTTTATAGTGTAAAGGGATTGAACATTAGGGGTGGGGATAGGTTGGTTGAGAACCCATAAAGGGTAACCAGCTAGCTATGTAGATTAGTATTCTACTTAGATGAAAACCTATAAGGTAAGATAAGTAGTGTATAAGGGGTGAAAACTAGTAAATGGAACCTTGATTGATCACCACAAATTTTGTTCTAGCTTAGTTCCCCAGAGCAGGAACAATTTTTAGATGCAATATGAGGCACACTTCCTGTGACTTTATATTGAGATGATATACTTTTTTAAGTTTGGGAAATTTTTGGTATTAAATAGGGCTAAAAAATTATAGAGTATAATCTATATAAATGTGTGTGAATCCCATTATTTTATCTTTTCTATCTATTTTTGTATGTAGTTAGAATTGTAAAACATGTCAAGGGTCTTCAAAATGTGAAGAGTCTTTCATCTTTGTAGTAAAAGGATAGAATATGAATTTATCACAATTCGTATAATATTTATATATATCACTCAATTGTATTATAAAATATTTATTATGTGATATATATTTATATAAAGTTTTTAAAATTATTTCCATTGTAATATATTTTATCATTTTTTTGTTTGCAATGAATGATCTATGTGTTTACATCTACTAATCATGTAGATTATACTAAATGTTCAATTATGAAATCTTAATTTCATGAATAAATTTTTCATATTTAAGTAAGTAATATCTTCCTTTAGTTTGATTTATTTTCTATTTTCTATTTATGTTTCACTTCCCTATAATAACATGTTATTATGGATTTTCCAAGAATGCCTACTTACAAAAGATGACATCATAAGGTTCTCCAAAAAGAGAGATTTTTAATTTTTTTTCTTGTAAATGTAGACCAATTGGTATGGAGATGATGTTGATAGGATGGTTTATTTGTATTTTTTTAACATCAGTTACACCACCACTTACCTTGTACTTATTCTTTACATAGAACATAAGTTTTTCATTTTGATTTGAAGAAGAATTGTCTTGTTTGAAAATTTTGATGCAACACTTAGAAATAATATCTATTAAAATTTAAAGTCCTTTATCTATGATTTCATAAAATTATGTAGTGAAATGGAGTAGTATTTCATAAGTCAATTATGAATTAAGATTATTTTTAAAAATAGTTGTAACTTATTTTTCAAGAGGTGACCATGTAAAATAACTTGCTAAGACATGCCATCTTTTCAAGGATAAAATATTCTCCCAATTATGTTTTTTGTTCTAACATGATAAACCCACATTCAAAATTATAGGAAAAGTGACCAAAAAATATCTTGAATAAGTCTTGAAAGGTTGTGATTGAACCTTTGGGTATGTGTAATAACCGTTTTACAGCTTGACCCCCCTAGACTACCTGGAAAATTTATTTAAAGATAATCATTGATATAAGAAAAATCCAAATATTTTATATAAAAATATTTAATGTGTTCTCTAGGATCTCCCTTGCCTTTGTACTTATAAAAATTTGGGGGTTATAATAGTTAAATAAAGGGTAAAATCATCATGTTAATGTCAAGATGGTATTAACAAACTTATTAAAACTCATATTGTTTTATTTTATAAAAACTACCATAGTATAACACTTGGATATTATCTTTCATGTTTTCCCATTATTGGATAAAAACCATATGTTTTTACATTATATTTGTCTAATGAAATGGTTTTTATTCATGTTTGGATTGTAAAATGGATTAGAAGAAGACCCAATGAATTTATTTTGATTTATGCTTAGATTGGAAAATTGATTAGGATTTC
This sequence comes from Torreya grandis, assembly GCA_037957365.1. Lineage (NCBI taxonomy): Eukaryota > Viridiplantae > Streptophyta > Pinopsida > Cupressales > Taxaceae > Torreya > Torreya grandis. The sequence goes on from JARHVA010001622.1 coordinate 361,337, forward strand.
AAATTATAAATTAGTTTGAATTGGAATTTGAAATAGAATTTGAATATTTATTTACTTTGATTGATTTCATTAGGATTTAATTCAGGGTTTGAATTTTGGTTTTGATTGATTGGATTGGTATTTTAAGTTGGGTTTGAGTTTTGGTTTTTATTTTGATTGATTGGATTGATATATTAAAAGTAGGGTTTGAATGTTGATTTTAACCGATTAGTGAATTTGAATTGACACTCAAATTATAATTATGATTTTTATTGATTGGTAAATTCAAATTAACATTAAAATATAGATTAGGGATTTTATTTGAATTCATATATATATATATATGTATATATATTTGAATTAGGATTTTTACTTTGATTTATTGATTGATTTTAATTAAAATGTGGATTCAAATTAAGATTTGGATTGGTTTGAGTTAATCCTAGATTATTAGTACTATAAATAGGATAAATTAGATTGGTATTTGGATTGGATGATTTGAATTTGGAAAGGTTATTTAATATGTTTGATTTATGTTTTGTGATTTCATTTTCTAAATTTCTGGTATGATGTTCAATGGAAAAGGCATGGATATATTGGGATGTTTCATCTATAACTAATTTGTTTCTATCCATGTAATTTTGGGAAATATTTTTATTGAATTTATTTGAACCTATAATGGATATGTTGTTTAATATGTAATCACCAAGGGTTCCTTACTCTTGGATGGTAGGTATGTGTTATTTCTTAGGAAGTAAATAATGTAAGTCTTTGGAATCAAAATCAAGTAGAATTTTGTCTCCTAGGCCCAATGCTCACAACAAGACTTAATTTTTGTTCTTATGAAAACTAACCATATGTCCATATTCTTCTTGATAAGGTCCTTCATCTTTAACATTATCATTGATCTCAGTATGATGTTATGGGTTACAAAATTGAAATAGGTCATTGCCAAAAGGATTTGATATAAACTAAGGATTATTAAATGAGGCCATTTGTATTGATATAGAAGACATTTATTTTAAAATATTTACAAAATAAAATGGTTAAACATTACAAGAATTGAAAGTATAGATGTTTGACAACATGTTTTAAATTTATTTGACTTTCACTTTTCATCTTGATTTAATATTAATTGTGATTTAGTATTTTATTTTTAAAATATTTCATGTACATGGTATTCACAAGGAGATAAAAAAAAATGATAACAAGAAAGATCTATTTTAAACAAAAATAAACATGTGATACAAAAAATAGATAAAACTAGGTAGACAAACTTAAATGTTTTGTAGGCTCTCATATATAATAAATCATTCATTAGAAAGTGTTGGCCCAATTTTTTAGAGAAATAAATATGGAATTAGAACCATACCCATATCACAATTAACCTGGTTTTGAGGGTATTTTGATATCAACTTCCTAGAGCTAACCAATTGTCGATGCATTATAATCCAAACGATTGAAATGGTTATCCTAGGATTAAGGTTTGTAAAATATTATCTAAAAGAGAGTCATATATATAAATTTTGATATGTGAGTACCAAAACCATGGAATAATATCATTTTAAATACACACACAAATGGTTCTAGTCCTAATACATCCAACCCAACTATAAGATTTTAGTAGGTTGATGTCATAAAATAAAACTTCAAGGTCAATACACCCCCTCACATCACAATTTGATAAAAACACATAACCTTTTAGGAATATTAGGTACTTAAATGTATGTACCCCACTATTACATAGGATACCTTGAATTTATATACCCCACTATGACACAAGGTTTGGCCTACTACATTATGGTGAAATCTATGGTCGATACATCCCCTAGAGAGAAAACAAGAGAGAGATGTTAAAACTTATTTATAATTTATATATATCATCACCAAATGTGATTCCAAAGAAAGTACACAACTTTGTAATATAAAAAAGAATAAATATTTTCACTAAAAAGGAAATTTTATCTATTTAATATAGAAAGGAACGTGATTTATTTACTAATTTTAATAATTCATAAACATGAAATAGTCATAGTTTCTTTTGGTTTAATGTTTCATTTATTTTTCAATCATCCTACACAAAATATTTAATAAGTTATTTTTGAAAAAGGTAAGAAATCCAAATATCCTAAAATTTAGTTAAACTATAAGCACAAAATGAAGATAAAGTAAAAAAAAACTTCTATAATGAAACTTGTATTACACAAAAAATAGAGAATGACAAAACTATTGAAATCCAAAAAAAAGAGAAGTAGGGAAACAAAGAACAAAACCAATGTGATAGAAGATAAAACTAATACAATAGATGATGAAATTATTATGATAAAGTAAAAAATAACTGAAAATATAGACAAAACCATCAACCTAAAAAAGTTAGGAAATAGAAAAATAGAATGCCAACAACTATAAATATAACAACTACAAGATTAAACAAAACCATTTTATGATTAAAAAAATATTGCACTATTAGAGAAAACCACTAAAAATTTATACAAAATTACTAGGCTAAAAAATATAAAAAAAAATTAAGAAAGAAATTAGGAAATATAAAATGAACCCACTACACCAAAAGATAAATCCAAAATGAAATCACTAAAAATATAGACATAACCACTAGTTTCTTTGACAAAACCACCATTGTGTAGAAAGAGGATAAATAGAAAATAGAGGAATAAAATAGGTTAAAAAAAATGAATGATTGTCAAAATACTAGAAAACCTAGAAACAACGTATAAAAGTTAGGCAAAAGACAAGAAAAAATATCCAGTGACAAAATTGATGCACCAAAAGATAAATCTGATATGCTTTATAATAAAACCATTATTCAAGCATATGAAATTGTAATTTCAAAGAGTGAAATCATTTTTATGTAGGTGATCATACAATATCTTATAATTTTAGAAAACTAAACTTGTAGCTACAAAATATACCCTCCCAAATAAATATTACATATATATTCACTTAAACAATTCAAATACAATTAATATAACATAGCAAGTGTAATTGTGATGAGTAATATGATGGGTGGTCCCACCAGGAGTTTCAAAATGTGATATCTAAAAATTTAGAGATTAAAACTAGGAAATAAATAAACAAATCCTATTTTGAGTCTAAACTAAAACTTTTTGTTGAGAAACAAGAATGAATTAAAGATAAACAAAGAAAAACTTTAAAAACCATGTAGAATACCTCACCTTATCCATTGTGAAAATATGTGATTTTCCCTTGCTTCATTAGATGTGGGTACTCAATTAGTTCTCTAAAAGGTTAATTATTAAACATATGGGTGCAAATAACATGGATTCTTAATGGATGCATTAGATAAATTTAGTACATATTTGATATTTTGAAGGTGGATTGTTGAAATTATGGATAAAAAATCAATTTATAGACTTTCATATGGGGAGATGAATAGTTGAGAATAATATAGATTTATTTCATGATGATAATAATTATCAATGGTTGGATTTGGGTCATCATCTGAATGGATGATGACTAATTCCCATGTGTGTGTCAGAGAAGGGGAAAGTTATTTGGTAGCTTAAAATGTCATAATAATTAGTCAAGGTAGTTGGATGACTCACCAAGGTAGTTAAAATGTAAAATCACAACTCAAAAATTGGTTAAGTAAGATAGGGAAGTGGTTGGATGACTCAAAAATTGGTTGAGGAATATAAGGGGGTAT